>OX387183.1:56467914-56624760 GCA_947561395.2 Buxus sempervirens | reverse complement strand
AATGAGGATTGTCTTTCTGGAACAAATGCTACTTAGCTTTTCTAAATAATTATATTTTATAGGACAGTTAAGTTTTAACTTATCAAGGAAACTGTGGAATAATAAAATACCACGCTGATCCAATAAAGGGAACAGGAAAATAAAATGAGATCAGAAATGGAAAAAAAAACGGTAGACTTCTACCTTGATCGACGTGTTTTAGCATC
This sequence comes from Buxus sempervirens, assembly GCA_947561395.2. NCBI lineage: Eukaryota > Viridiplantae > Streptophyta > Magnoliopsida > Buxales > Buxaceae > Buxus > Buxus sempervirens. The sequence continues at coordinate 56,624,554 of OX387183.1, read as the reverse complement.
ATAATGGTTTACTAAGATTAGAAGGTTAGATTAGATGTTATCAGTTCTATTTTAAAAAGTAATATTAATACCCTTAAAATAATTGTATTTGGTCTTTGCATTAGTTATTTTATCATATATACATATATATGCATATGTATATGTATCATAATTCTTCCGAATCTCAAGTGCAATGATCTTGGTCTTGTTTCAATTATGGTGATGTCATGAGGTATCTATGAACATGTGAAATAGAAAGTATTGCTTGATTTCCATTTGAGATGAATGGGAATTACAATCACGTTTCAAATTTCCTAATATTCTTACTTAGGATTACTTACTAGTTTCTTAACAATTATGGCCGAAATTTGGGGCTTAACAATAGGTTAATATGGAGGCATGCAAAGCAACGACCAAAAGAGGCAGCTACGAGAAAGTGGGAGAGGGTACTCATTAAAAGATCTAAAAGGATGAAGGAAAAACCAAAAAGAACATGGATGGAGTCAATTGGAATGACTTTGAATACTCAAAATCTAACTGAAGAAAGGGTTTTTGACAGATGGGAATGGAATAAAAAAAATTTGTGTTGTATATATAAACACATACACACACATGCACATAGAAGAAAATATGATAATGGGCAAAGGATTAGTGAAATGGCATTGGAAATTAGTCCTCAAATCTCTTCATGGTCTGTTAGAAAATAGAAACCACTCAATTTGAAATATAATTTAGAAATAGTTTACCACTAACTTATTTAACTTAATTATGAAGTTTAAAAATATGAGTGTTTTGTCAATATTTTTGACTTATGGGTGTTAGCCTTTGAAATAAAACACCACTACGATGAGAAGCCAATGCCTCATGTGTGCCTTACACCAATAGGTGTGAGCATCATGGGAATGAGATAAGTGTCTAAGGTGTCAAGCCACAAGCCCAAGGCATTTTTTCTTCAGCTTGATCTTAAGGCTCAAATCAAAGTTTAAGATTCATAAATCTTTCAAACATTGTTAGGGTAGTCCACTGCAAGATATCCCAATTTTAGAAAGAAACCTTTTTCTAAAAATGAAAAGTCAAAAACATGAAACCATAAATCAATGAATATGTGTGTGCGAATTACAAGGAAAGATTCTTAGTTTTACAATTGATTCTTAACTGGAACAGGAAGGGGATTCACAAGTAAAATTTATTTTGTTGCAAGATTAGACCATTCACCATGGAATTTATCATCACATGACAAGGACTCTCCTTGAGAAGAAATAAAAAAGGTAATACAATAATGTGGAACAAAAGCACTATAAATAGAGTAATAATTGACAAGATTACACTTTACCACGATTCTGCATGTCCTGGAACATCAATTTCTGCCATTACATTGATGCCTGTCATACATGTAGCAAAAAAAATAAGAGGCCTTTGTAAGAGAAAACAGAAGAAGGGGGTGGGGCGGGGGCAGGGTGAAGGGGGTAGGGGTCCAAGTGAGACGATTTTTTCAAACCAAAGTACGATATGGTTTTTAAAACAATAGCCAGCTTGAACTTGCACTATGACATAGTAACAATAATATGAATTGTATATTCCTAAATTTCATAGCAAAAATTTCATCAATTGGCATCTTTTAAAGGAAAAAAGAATGAAAAATGAAACAAGCAAATATGAAATCAGATATTCAAAAAGTAAAGTTATGGACGTGCTACTTAAACTTGCATACAGAGAAGACCAAACTCACCTCTCATTTTGGCAAAGCTTTACGGTATCACGTGCATCAAAGAGGCATGAAAAAGGAAACAACAGATTAGCTTAATATCACATTAATCAAACAGAGAAGAAAAAGAACCACAAAAGCCAATTTTATAAAGGTAAAAGGCACAAGTATCAACTGCTTCGCAGTACATTACAACTTGACAAGCCAGTAAAATATAGTTACACAGAGAGCTGAAATAATTTCTCTTTCTTAGGGTTTGAAAACCTAAATACGCTTCAAATTGCTAAAAGACATGACACATCATCACTCAGATGGAAGACAGTACATGGTATATATGATACCTCCCTTGCATGTACATGGTAAATGTGGTATGTTACATGCATGGTTGTCACCTAAAACAGATTCAAAATGCTAAAGACAATATGCATTGGATAGATGGAAAGCAGTAACACAGTATATGTGACATGCCTTACCCACACATACATAGAGATTATCAACTTAACAAAAAGTATGTCTTAATAAGGGGCCCCTTTCCTCTTAGAAAGGAATTAAAAAGATGCATGGCTTATAACAACAAGTGTTCCAAATGAAGAATTTTCAAAAGGAAGCTGCTTCCACAATCTATCTTGGACAGTTTAAGCACTCAAGAAATCTTGATGTTCTAGGAACAAAAGTCTTACCATACAAGGTTATAAGCAAAAGGATCCAACCCTGATGCTGATACCGTGAATTGAATAGTAAAGACGAGAATTCTGATTATTGATCTATTGTGTAACAGAAGCTCTAACAGCAAAAACTTGAAAGAAAATTAAGTAGTTCTCAATAAGCTATCAATCAATCAACCAAAGCCAAATGCCTTATACCAACTAGTTGGGGTCAGCAACATGAACACTGTTCCCCCATCCCTGTATCAAAGACTATATTTTCAGTTATGAGTATTCATAATTATTCTAAGAGATTCCATCCATGTCATTTTTGGTCTTCCTCCCTGTTCTTACATCTTTCAATCAGCTAAGAAAAGAAATAAACTAGATGTTGAAGAAGAAAATAGTTCACCAAGAGTAGAATGGCTTTCAATACTCACACACCAAGAAGAGAAAACTTCACCCCTATCAATGAATACTCAAATTTAGACTCTTTATCACACAAAGACTGGGCATCCATTGTTTATAGAGGCAGTTCTAATTAATTGACTTGTAATAGAAATATACAATATTCATAAGTTATAATTTATTATGCAATCATCCTGAAGAATAAGAATAGCAATAAGGCTGATGGTTCTAAAGTCCCCTGAAATTTCCATTTTCCAAAAGACAAAAGAATTTACCTTACATTGTGGTATATCTTATCTTGAAGCCTCCATAAATTTTTATGGACAATATAGCAAAGAAAAATTTCCCCTGAAACTTTCCTTGTCAAAAGGTGCAGAGTTTCCATTTAAATTGAAATATAAATCCATGTAATAGTGTTTATGTTCATATATGCTAATGCAAAGTGCTAATCAAGGTAATCTAAATTGAGGATATTCCTTGTAAAACATACCGAAACCCATATTTATGAGCCCACTAAAAAGCCTCAATGAAAAAATCTCCACCTGATATGTGGTTTATGGATTAAAACATCAAAGTTTGACAAGATTTTTCATGATAGATAAAAAATTTATGTTAATTAAAATAAAATAAAAAATAAAATGGCAAAGCCTCATTCACACAATAGGCATAAAAAATAAAATACTAGAAGATCACATCATCCGCAATTTTTATTGGCAAATATGTCTATATGTCATCACATCCATGTGCATTTTTTTTACGCACATTCTTCAGATGGGCCCCATACATACTCATCTACCACATTTTTTTAAGAAAATTGGGAAATCAGAACAAAAGGAATAAATGAGTGTACACTCACCTAATCAGCTGATCACTGCTCAAAGAATCCCTCGTTTCCTAGTTGAAACCACTAAATCGAAAAAAAATCCTAAGAAACCTAGGACCCCAATAAAAATATCATGTATGTGCTCCAAAACATTGAAAAAGAACAAAATGAATCCCCATATATGGGGAGGTTAATTGTAGGATCAAGTGCTTACCACTGCACCAATAACTTAAGTTATTAGTGAGAACACAACTTTATTTCATTACTTCATTAGCAGGATGCCGGGCTTTGGCCCAAAACCCCCAACAATCCCCCATTCCAACACTTGCCAACTATAGGCCAACGCTTGTCAACAGCAACACGCCTTTACAAGACTCACCATGGTGGGACTCAAACCCACAACCTTTCGAGGTCCCTCCAAGCACCTATGAACAGAGGTCAGTTGCACACCTACCACTGCCACACATGCATTCTAGCGATTAAAACACCACCACCACCACCACCACACCACACCCCACCCCACCCCCCAAAAAAAAAAAACCCAGCCCCAACAAAATAGAAAAAAAAAATCCATGCACCATAGCTAATTCGAGACAACAACACCTATACAAACCACAGCATGTTTTCCTAGGGACTTGAACCCGTGAACTGGGTTATGATACCAATTTGTAGGATAAGTGCTTACCATTGCACCAATAACTTAAGTTTTTAGTGAGAACATAACCTTATTTCCTTTACTTCATTAGTAGGATACTGGGCTTTGGTCCAACACCCCCAACACTTCAGTTCATGGCACTCCAATACTCCTAAACTACTAGTATGAAGTCAGCTGCCCTAGTATAGATTAGAGGCCATTAGAGTGTAAGGAAGTATGTTGTCTTTGAATGCTAATGGGACTTATTTAGTAATTGCCAATGGGCCCACAACTAATCCTATGAGCCAAAGACTTTATCAGATCATAGATGGAATGCAATCTCAAATTCCATTGAAACAGCTTCTGCATCAGAATCTTCATCATGTCCCATTAATGACAAAAGAATTAAAGATTCAAAAAAGATCATATCATGAGAATGGAATGCAATTATGCATCTATCACTAAGCAATGCATTCTGCCTTTTCATAGTTCAACATGATCTAAACATTTTCAGTGTCATACTTTAACCCTAGTATCTGACAGATTTGAGATATACATAGATTTATTATGCAAATGATGATGGCAACTCATAAGATAGGGGTGCTGCATATGGCCTCTTGTACTACAGAAATTACTCTCAATATGCCCTTGAATTAAGATAAAATTAGCTATAAAATGGTGACAAAAATATCTTTAAAATTTAAGTGCATTACAATTTATTTAATTTCAAAATAGAAGTTGACTTCAGTCATCTAGAAGCAAACAAAATCTAGAGTCACTTGGGAATGTAATAGGAAATGAGAAATACTACCCAACAATTTCGTATGCATCCTCAACTGTGTACCGCTCCATTTTTGTATATGCACCTCTCCATAATTCAGGGTATGTAGGTACTTCTAAGGGGAATGACTGCTCATCAATGATGTGCCAATGGAGAACATTCTAGTGAATGTGATTCTCAATACCAGAAGTTCACACAGAAGAAACAGAGAAATAAAGATAGGATGAGAAGCAGATAAGTGGTTTTGATGCATCCTAAAAAATAAAAACGAAATCAGAATAGCAAAGATAATTTCTTACAAGTTTAGCATATGACATTGATTCAATTACTTGCTTAATTACAGGAATTGGTAGATAGTGCCGCGAGGTATCTGCAAATGAGTATGAGTATGTGAAAAACATCCATAAACATTGCAACAAAATTGGCAAAATACAGCTATTCTATTCATCAACCACAGCCCTACCAAGAAGAAGCCCGCGAAATTCAAATTTTGGTTCATCTTGGATGTACCATGGACTGTTGTATACTTGTACAGTTTTAGTACCATAGTCAAAAACACATAACTGGCTGAATGTCTGTAATGACATATTCAAAAAACTTGAGAGACAGACAAAGAGATAGAGAAAGAGAGATTACAACATAAAAAAGGTATGCTCAAGTCACATTTCATTGACAACAGCAATGCTAGAAATTCTTACATAAAAGTTAGCTGTATAACTAATTTTTTGAATGGATACTTCTAAGTGACAAAGTTCCAATTCCAAACATGTATTGGACTCAAACACTCAATAGATTCCATTATTTCACTCAGTAGATTTCATTTTTTTTATTATTTCCACAACATCGTCAAAATCAAACATAGAATATGGCCCTGTGATTGACTATAAGATATCTCTAATCAGATAACATAACATTGCTGACCTAACTAACAACTGTGTTTCCATGTATATGAGGAAATTCAGAGGATATGATATTGTTTAATATGTATTCTATTGACTGGATTAATTTTTCCTACATTGTTTGGAATATATTTCTATATCCACAAATCCAAATTCTTAAATTTACTGATTCAGAAACTCCATACCCGTGTCAGATTCTAATACTCGCTCCTGTACAATGCAAAAAATATTGTCTATCTTGCTGAATAAATATCTTATATAAAAACACTTATATTTAAGAAAGAAAAAATAGAGAGAGACACAGTACCCCTGTTTGATCAGTAAAAATACTGGAAGAGCTAAAACAATAGAAAAAGAATCTAAGCCTCAAAATTTTATGCTAAAATGTCATCTATGATCTATGTAACAAGCAGAATATATTATCATGACAAAAACACAAATTTCCATTTATGATACAAGCATCGATACACTTTTAGAAATGCTATTAGAAATTTCATCTCCAACAACAATTGACAAATTTGTAAACCAACTATGGAAGTGGTAATTGATACTCCATAGCTCCAGTGAACAGCATGTCCCCTTGTTTGGATGCTCTAAATAACAATATATGAGAGGCATTGCCAAGTATTCATCTATATGATTAATATAGAAATGTTTTCCATTGTGGTGGTAACAAGAGCATCATTATATTACATATACCTCTAATCCACGCAATGCACCATAAACAGTATTAGCCTGCAAAAAACATAGAATAGAATAAACTTAAAATAAGTGATAGACATTTGAAATGATAATCCTAAATTCACATCAATTACATATCATTTAAGATAAATTAAGAACTCCCTCTAACCAATGCATTGTATGTGATCAATAATCATTAAATGAGAAGAGTGACAGCATATATTCCAAAGACTATTACCTTGACCCTTCTGTCCCCATGATTTATTGAAGTCTCCAAGTCATGCATGCTTTTATTCAGCCATTTAAGCATTCAACTGGTCAGCTAAGTTAATACTTAGAAGAAATATTTTAAATTTATACAAATGGAAAAAATAAGAATTCCAATCATCTCAGGTCATTCCTATAAAAGGGAAGGGACCATATTCACTGGAACGGAAGACTATTTGCCAAGGCTTTGTAGGAAAGAGGCCTTGGACAAGGATTTTTTTAGGACTGACAAAAGCCAGGCTAAATGCTATTGAACATAGAAGAACTAAAAAGTGCTGGGAGTATGGGAGAGAATTATGCAGGTTCTCAACAACAGAAACTATGGTAAAAAGGCTTCCAAAATGCCATAATACAGAGTAGACAATTGGCATTGTTTGGAACGTTGATGGCATGAAAAGGCGTACAGTCATAAATTCTAAGATTTGTAATCAGCTATAAAGGTATAATAAGGTACTTGATCAGGATCAGGTTTTTCTAGGAAGAACCAAAGGCTGAACACCTGGGCTCCACTACAGAATATCCCTCGCCAACTTTCAACCTTCTACTTCTCTGTCTACCATAAAACAGGGACCTTCTGCTCATTGACCAGCAGTAAACTCCCATGATCTGAAGAAATCTCCCTAGCGTTTTTGCATCCCTCCAATGACAAGGATTTGTTGTTTGATCTGCAAGAGCACAAACCAAGAAATCCACAGTTTCAACTCGTATTGAGACGATCCACCAGCGAAGTATTTCCATCCCATTGAAGGATCAATGATGCTAAGACCACCCATTCCTCTTCACTATTCTAATTATTTCTTCATGGTTTTCCTTCTACATGTTAATTCCTAAGAATTCCAGTCTATATTCCCATGATTTAAGGGGAAAGAAAAGATATCCCATGAGAAAAAAATAGTCTGGCTGTTGTTATATCAAAGTTGATGCTTTTTGCATGCTTGCATAGATCATTCAGTGCTATTCTTCGGCCTTCTCAAAGTTGGTCTTCCATACATTAATTGTTTAAATCATGTCCATTAATGGTTTAGAAGCTTGAAGGTGCTTCTCTCACAAAAAACCCACACATATCTCCCCATCTGAATTTGAAGGCATCAGCATCTTTCTGTCAACTGGATTTCCATACTATCTGAAGAGCCTACCGTAGATATCCCAATTTGGGCTGAACTTCAATTGAAGTTTCAATCACATAGCCTCTATCGGACTAACCCGATCAGGCTGAACCCAAACTAAATTGGATAAACCCAGGCGGAGCACACTATAGGCTCAGTCCAAGTATTTCTTTAAAAAAAAGGGCCCTTATCCTATCAAAGAACATTCACCTAATAGGGCAAGAATTCAAAGATCAGTTCATCTCTCTTATTAGGAGAAGAAGGTAAAGTTCAAAAATCAATTCCACTCTCTTCTCAGGAGAAGTCCAGATAAGAAAAGGACTCTCCTCTATAAGAGGAGAAAGCTGCCCACTTCAAGGACATGGAAGAAGAGAAGAAAAAAATTATATGGTGGGTGTAAAGATAAGCAAGGTTTTGAAGTAAGGGAATAATCTTTCTTACAGAAGAAAGGAAAGGGTTCTAATACTTTTCAGAACATGTAATTCTTTACTCTCATTGTATTATAACTTTATAATCACTTTTGAAATACCTTCTTTGTAATGCCATGATGCTTGGATTCTTGATTCACATCTTCTGTTGGATTCACACCTTCTGTTGTGTAGGATGTAAATTTTTTATGAAATAATCACGATACTTGGTTTTTTGTAAGCAATGTAGCATCAATTGATAATGCTTAATTTTCATGAACATTCTAACATGTAGATCCCCTGAGTTCATGTTGAATTAATTTTCTGACCAGCAACTGGGCTAAATTAGAATAACCTGGGCTTTCCTAAACCAAGTCCAATAATCCGAATTTCTAGGTTGTCATGGTGTTGTTTTGATTTGAACTAAAGCCAACAATAAAATATGCTAGAACAGAGCATACAGATGCTCTGTCTTTGGTTTCACAAAAAGGAGAGAAAGTAAGGGAGGGAGGGAGGGAGGTGTTACTTGAAGGTTTTAAGTTTCTGCTATGCATTGATTGAAGTTACAGGCACTTCTTCGAGACTGGTTGAAAATTTTCAGGGATCTTATTCATCTAAAGACTGCCACGCTGACTTTATTTCAACTCACAGAGCTCACAACCACATTTGAATCAGTCTGCGTAACCATATGAAGTTCTCAGACAAGCCCAAATGGTTCTTGGAATCAAAAATTTCAATCAGAGAACTTTTCACTACAGATTCATGTTTAGCAAACTCAAGTTAGAGTCAGAGACCATCCTGAGTTTGAGAGGCTATAATAATATATCGACTATCATTATTGTCTGCTAGAGTTTTTATCATGCCAGAGTCATCTTAATCAAGATTGGTACATTTTAATGGTCGTTTCTTAATTCTTTATGCTAAATTTTGCTTTACTTTCTAGACGGATTCGTTCACTAGATATGGTCTATCTTACTATTTCAAGTGTCAAGAAATTTTCTCTAACAAATTCACATCACAATTACTGCATCTACAGAAATTTAAACACAAAAAGCAAATATAAACTCTCAATTTACCTTTATTAACGCTCCACCAATAACCGAACGGCTATCTTCTTTTGATAGATAGAGAGAATAGCTCTCATCCACCCCAAGTTGAAGCTATCAACAAACAAAATGATCTCAAAATTAGACAACACCCAAATAACTCCTCTACTGAAATTACCATTTAAGAACATCTAAGGAAAAGAAAGAATAAATTAAAAAAATGTGTTATTCAAAATCGAACTCACCGTTTCATTGTCCGAATCAACGAAGATTCTGAGTTTGTTAATATCATACACAGCTTTTCTCCTAGATTTGGAATCAAAGAACCTCGAGCTGTGCTTGAATATAATTTCTTTATACCTCTGAAATGCCTCTTTAATAATGGGAGAATTCCCACCTTTTCCTCCGAATTCTAGGGACAGGGTGGGATCGATGGTGATCGTATAGTTCCCGTAATTGACTTCCGAAGGCAGAGGCCATAAGTAAACAAGACCATCTTCGAGTTCTGCACTTGACTCAAACCCTAGAATTCTGCTTTCAACAAAAGCACCAAAGCATAAGAAAATAAAGATAACTGTGGAAGATATCTGTCTGGTGTTCATCACTTCCTCAGGGATCTACAGTAGCCTTCCTTTTGATTGATTGAGATGCTTCTTTGGGCGCAGTCAGGGGAATCTCATATGGATTCCGACAGAAGATCATCGGCAAGTACAGCTAGCTGAGCGGAACGGGACAAAAAGTAGTTAAAAGCGTGACCAGAGAATAATGCTGCCGTTGGGTCCATCATTTGAATGGATCCGTTTCTGATATAAATCAGTCATGCCTTTGAAAGCCTCGTTGGCATTTATCGTGGGGAATGAGTTTCTTCGGGACTCACCTACTGCGTTCCATGGTACAATCAATGAAATGCAAGGTTGCATGCCCCGTTTCAACAGAAGGACCCACAACCAAAATGAAATCCCAGCCAGTGGTACGGTGGTACCACCGTATTTTAGCACTATTCGTTCCTCAAATGAGCTTGCAAAGTTGAAGGTTGGTAAAGGCTAACTTTGCCATTGTTTAAAATTAAAAAGAAGTTTTCATAAATAAACCACTGACCAAATGGACTCGTCTAGACCGTTCCATGATGCTATTATTTATGAAATGAACGGTTATGAGGTAGACCTTGCACCATTCGTGGGATGCTCTTACGTGTAGCATCCAACGATTGTTGCACGTTTTATATTTTTCAATGTAAAATATCAGTTGAAGTGATATTTCAAAATTAAAAATATGAAAAAAACAGTAATCATGAAATGCTACACGTGACAGCAAGTCTGCCATAGAATCCCTACAGCAGACGATTTCATCTCCAGTTACTGATCCTTGTTACCAACATGTAAGGGAAGAGGGTGCCCACACTCCAAAACAAAAGTTAGGTTATTACTTAATCAGTTAGCTACTTGACGAATTTGAATTTCTAATAACCAAAGGCTATGCCATTTATTAATATTAAAACATAATCATATTAGGTAAGTAATTGATTTATTAATTTATCTTTTTTATGCTAGTTTCTATTACATGATTGTAACATGGATGGTAGGTAGTGTGTTAGGTACAACTACTTTATTCAAATCAAATATACATTGACTAAAATTGTGGTTGAAAAATGGTTATTATGGTTGTGGGTTATGAGTAAGAGAAGAACGGAGACGTAGTCGATCTGGTTGATGATATGATTGCTCTGTTCTTAAGTTTCTTATTGTTTCAATGATCCTATTGTATATTTTGGCTGGTTGATCGTGTTTCAATGATCCTATTGTATATTCTGGCTGGTTGATCGTGTCTCTGTAATTTTTGTTTTTGTTAATGGATATATGTAGGGTTGGCATTCTATCAAAAAAGAAAAAAAAAATAAGAGTAAGAAAAGAACCAAAGAAAAAGCAAGAACAATAAATAATAGCAGAAAGGCAGTATTTATATGACTAACCCAATAATGGGGTGACACCTATGAGTGAATGTAATTGAAGTCATCCACTTCAACATTAATATCGCAAAGAAATAACATGTAACCTTATGCCCCACGGAAACTTGTTTGCTCCGTAGTTTTAGTGGGCTAAGTTACAAACCATATACAAAGGAATTGTTCTTTGGAAAGTGTGTCAGAAATCATACATGTTTATAAAAACATTCCACTAAGATGTTAAATTGTAAAAAGGGCCACTTTTCGTTGATACTTATAAAAAAGTCCATCCAAATTAAATTACAAGATCAATTTTCAGAAAATAATTAAATTTGAGGATCACTTTACTTGGGTCACAAGTGCATTGTACATGGGACACAAATGCAGTCTACATGGGATACGAGCGCATCATAAGTGAACACAAGTGTGTTTTGCTTATAATAAAATAATATTAATTTTTAATTATTTTTGAAAAGTGATCCTTTTCTGCAATTCAGCATCTTAGTAGATTGTTTTTATAAATATTTTTAAAAAGTGACCCCTTTTGATATTTTTTTAAAAATAACTTTTTGAGAAGTGACTCTTCAAATCAATTATTTTAAAAGCGGCTCTTTTTTGCAATTCGGCATGTTACTAAATGGCGTATATATGTATTTTGATGGCTAAACATTTAAATCGGTCTAAATTGAGCTGAAATTTAGACAACCATTCTCCTATTTTTTTTCACCTACTATCTTATTAAATTATAAAATAATATTACAAACACAATATAAAAATAATTTCTCTAACTGATAATGCAATCATATTCACGTACAAGTACCTTAAATCACGATGTCTAATTTTGCCACTTGGATCATGGTGTCCCTTTCGCTTGTAACTATATCATAGAGCTACCTCGGCTTAGCCCCTGATACACGGCATACTGGATGAGCCAAGGGCGGGTCGGATACTGCACTTATTATATAAGTGAGCGGCCCAAAAATGATTTATAACTTGGGGGTTGCAATTTTACGGGCCGGGCTGGGCTCAACAAGGCACGAAAGCACTAGGGATTGCTCAAGCCTGGCCCGGCCTAGCCCAGTTTTGGGCCTCACATTCAAACCCAAGCCCCGCTCTAAAATACAAATAGAATCCCAAGTAGAATGGGCATCGTACGCTGTAGCTATAGACAGACCATCACATTCATTGTGTGGGGCCCCCCAAGTGAATTGTGGGACCCCCAAATGAATGGTGGGCCCCCCAATGAATGTGAGGGCGTGTATATAGCGCAAGCGGTAGGGGATGCGAATCGTCCCAAGTTTGACACAGTTAAGCCCCGATTTTGGTCTTTTTTTTTTTTAAATTTTTTATTGGAAAAGTACTTGAAATATTCGTACTCATCTGTTCTTAAAGGTCTCTTATACTTATATTTCAATAAATTAAGCAAAAAACTACCATAAAAGTTATAAATGAGTTTGTAATATGACAAAACTAACTTAAGATGTGCATATATATAAACATTAAACTAGTTTTTACACACGCGTTGACATTCAAAACAAGTAGGGCTTAGGCGGGTTGGGCTTTAATATGCCTATCCCAAGCCCGGCCCTGATAATTTCAGGCTTTTCAAAATCGGGCCAAGTAAGCCCGTGGGCCTCAAAATTCAAGCCTAAGCCCGGTTTAAATAGACGGGGCTCGTCGGGCCAGGCCTATAATTGCTATCTTGTAACGCGTGTTGAAAGAACCCACGAAATTTTTATATCTTACGGACGTTTGAACGATAAAGCGCTTTTAGACCACTCACATAATGGAGATAAAAGTAATAGAGATGGTGGGCCCTGAAATCCCACTATCGCGTTAACGAAAAAAACGTGTCATCCACTCAGGTCACATCACTTCCCACTTGATATCGGATGAAATCGTTTGCAGGTGATGTGAATCCGCCAGGGTTTGCGATACACTCGTCGTGGTCCTCTTGGCGTCTGCAACTCTGATAAACCACGTAGCGAATTATTGTTCGGTAATTTCTGTGGTCCGACAGAGTTGAAATCGCCTGCCGCAGTAGCCGTTGGATGCTGCTACGTACAACATCCAACGACTGTTGTGTGTTTCACGTATTTAGGTGGGAGAATTGAAATACACAGCAATCATTGGATATTACACGTGACAGCATCGAGTGGCTGCTGCAGGGTCTACTGCATTTAACCTGCAGACGATTTCATCGGAAATCGGATTCACATCACCTGGGCATCTAGCAGCCAATGGGAGGGCACATCACCAGACACAAGCCCCGTTGCCGGTGACGTGGTTCTGTCTTATGTCTTTACGGATCCCTATTAGCTGCTGATGGTGTGAATCCAATCCTGGTTACGTCCAAAATTCGGTGGGCCCACTAGCCGCCCAAGAGTGGAGAATAATTCTGCTCCGTATCTTGGAGTACACGTCAGCGTTCATACGATATACATGATCTGTCCTCAGGGGTGTTATAGTCAATTCACATGCATTAGCTTTGCGATCGAAATCCAATCGGGAACGTACACGACATTACGTAACCCTCAAAAGCAAAGCTACTTGCTACTCTAGTCGGTAGAGGTAGTTCGACTTGCCTTCTTGCTCGAGTGCTTCGCATTTTATGACCACAACGGAGCCCTTGAAGATCAAAAGTTGCACTCTCGTGCTTTCTTTCCCTCGTCGAGAAAGATATCTCGTGATTCGATAGGGTTTTGATAGCTTCGGCGACGGAGAAATGGTTGAGCCGGTAGGCTGCGCCGCTGATTCTCATGAGTCCGAGGAGCTGCTCTTGCCGGATTCCTGCAATGGCGAGCGGCCCTGGCGGTTGAACTTCGACGGGTTCCAGTTGTCGGAGCACAAGGAGAAACCGGCTCGAGGCCTTCATGATTGTCTCGGTGTTTTAGGTATTCGCATATCTTCTTTCAATTTTCTTTTTTAAAATTTTTTTGGGATAAAATTTTATTTTAATGCGTATCTAATGTGATAGTTGCGTTTGTCGATTTGAACCGATGGTTCAGAAACGGTTCTTTTCTTTTCTTGTGATTATTAATGGAAACAGCCTCTTTTATCGCTCTTTGTCAGAACTTTTCTTCTTCTGGGATGTGTTGGTTTGTTGCGATTTGGTTTTCTTCGTAATATGCTTATCTTTAGTCAGTTCAGGAGTTATATTTATTTAAAGGGTTTGTCGTTTCCAATTTTTTTTTCTAGTTTATTTGTTTTGTTGCTTCCATTTTTTTTTCTTTCTCTATTTGAATGTCTTCTTTTCTTTCTCTATTTTAATGTTTTAGAGAATTGACCTACAATATCTGTTCGTTCTTCTCATCTTCGTGTTGAAACAAGGGGTCTAATTAGCATGTGTTTCTCTGCAGGACATCTAATTCAAAAGTGAAACTAGGGTTACGCGATTTTTTTAAATGCAGATTGAAAATTAAATCTAATTTTGCATATTACCGATGGGGCATTCCTTAATCCACACCTGGTGTTTCAATCGAATTTATGGTGCTACTTCAGTTCATAACTTCATTTGAAAACCCACGTAGAAAATAAGGAAGCTTGAGATTTTTTAGATTTAATTTTTTTTATTTTATTCTTTCGAATCGGAAAATTATTTTCTGGCTGGTGTAGCCTTCTTGTCGCTATTCACAAAATTTGGTCATAATAGAAGGATGATTTTGCTCTACATGAACAATTGTTCTTTTAGTGTCAGCTCTCACTCAATGCCTGTGTGTGATACTTCTATTAATCGCTTTACTGCTTTTTCAAAAACTGATCCAACAATCTGAAATCCACTGATTATATATGTTTTGCTATACTGATCAATGGGACTCGGTCATCTGTGTGACAAAGGTTCCCTATATAAACTACTCTTTGTGTATTTGCACCTTCTCTATGGTTTGTATATGGTTGCATGTTATGTCAAGCACAGTAAGGGATTTTCAAATACTGCGTCCTAGGAATTATCACATAATATTATTCACCTCTACACGTATTTGGTGGCACTGGAGTTCATATCTTTGAAAGGGTGTGATTATTACTTCCTTAGATTATTTGAAGAGGCTAACTTAATATGGATATATAGAATCGAAGCTGAATATTACTGAAAATACAATGGATGGGCCTTTATCTATTTATTTACCTTTTTTGCTGCTTGAGTAACCTGCAATAATCGTATCCAACTATTTTTGTTCATGGTTTCAGCTTCAGAAGATGTTGTGGCTGAGTATTACCAGCAGCAAGTGGAAACATTGGAAGGGTTCAATGAAATGGATGCCCTGGCAGAGCGTGGTTTTATTCCAGGAATGTCAAAGGTTCATATTGCCATTGTTGACTATCTTCTCTATAGTTAGGACCAGAGCAGTATCCTATTTGTCAAGTGATTTTTTGGACTGAACCGTTTACACTGTTGGTTACAGGAAGAGAGGGAACGGCTGGCTAGAAGCGAGACAATGGCCATTAGAATATCGAACATTGCAAACATGATTCTTTTCGCTGCTAAAGTTTATGCATCCATTAGGAGTGGTTCACTGGCCATCATAGCATCTACATTGGACTCACTTCTTGATCTTCTATCGGGTTTTATTCTTTGGTTTACTGCATTCTCTATGCAGACACCTAACCCATATCAGTACCCTATTGGAAAGAAGCGTATGCAGCCATTGGTCAGTCCTTTTGCTATTAGTGGTTTTCAAATGCAGGATTGCACTTGCATATGCATATGATTTCTTACGGAGGCATGCATATATTTTGACGATTGCATGTAGCTGTGGACAATTGAATTTGGTGTGATTCTTGGACAGCATACCTGTTACTTCTTAGGCTAGAGGGATTCATTTATTCATCATGCCTGTGACGTAATCCACCTACACACACAAACACAGGCACACTGATGCATGCCCGCACTTTGCTTAGATATTCTGAAGTCTATGCTATTTATACGTCTGCCTTATGACATGGGAATCATGGGATTCAATGGAATAAGAATCATAAGCTTCTTTAGTTATGCTTTATGCTAAGAAATTATAGTTCTACTTTCTTTTAGCATAACAGGTTGATTTTAAGATGATTATTTAGAGAAATAATCTTCCTAGCAAGCTTTTCAAACTGCGAACCTAATAAAAATATTGTTTGGGTCAACTTAGAATTGAAAAGTAATTTTCTATCATAAATCATAAGATTCAAAATAATTGTAATAGAAGTAGGTTTTGGGATTTCTCTTTGGAAAAAGTGTCTTTTGTTGTTAGAATAAGTACTCTTTTGTTGTTAAAATGAGTAAACTATGCAATAATTTTAAGAGTGCTATTCTATACAACGAAGGATCAAGCAGAAAAAGGGAATTTTATCAGTAAATCTATAAAATGGCGTATTCTAGTGTTGAAGAGTCCAGTCATTTAATTGTACAGTTAAATTTGTAAATTGTAAAATTTGATGTATAAATCATAAGATTCCAACATAAACTGAATTTTCACTGATTTAAATCAACCCAATGTCAAATTGAATTGAAGTTTAAGATTCATTTGATGAATTGAAAAATTGTAACCATATAACTACGTATTTTGCATTTTATGTTGTTTCAACTGAGCAAGAGTGTAAATAATTTCATTTATAAATTATAAGATTCCAATGTAGATTGATTTACCAATGATTTCAAATTGAATTGAATTTTAATTTTTCATTCGGTGAATTGTAAAATTGCAACTTCTGATATATGTCATCTTGGCGTTCTGCTTTGTTAGGTCAATATTTTTTTAACAATTTGGCCTTCTTCTACAAAGGGTATTTTGAGTAGGAATGATCTGGTATGAATGGGGCATCTTGGTGATAGCATAGAGAGATTGACAGTCAACATTGTGGTCATTCACTTGAGCTAGGCAGCAACTCCTTAATGTAGCATCTTGGTGATATCTATTAAGAAGTGTTACCTGTTTTCTGAAAATAGTGGTGTTTCTCTTTGCTCCGTAGGACTGGCATTACCTAGAACTACTTAAAGGAAACCAAAATATCACTTTTGGACCTTGTGTCCCATTATTGAGAGGTTGAATCTTAACATTGTGGTAATGCACTTGAGCTAGGCAGTGACTCCTTAGAAACAGATCCTGGAGCCACTAGGAGAATTGAAGTGATAAATGTTATTTCTTTGATTTCTGTGATTACAGCTTGCATACAACAAAATAAAATTACTAGCAACAATTATTCCTCTCATTCATATGGATACTTTCAATTTTCAACTTAACATGAGACTTTGGCATCTCATGCATATTTGAAGCTTGGTTCACTTGTATCTGATCTATAAATGTGAAATATTTGGTCCACCTGAAGCTTGAAAGTTGCCTCTGTTATCACAGATCATAGCACTTCAAAATTATTGATTTATTGGTGTTCTGATACGCAAATTATGAACCACAAAAATTTTGCGCAGGGCATCCTTGTTTTTGCCTCTGTCATGGCCACTCTGGGACTGCAGATAATCTTGGAATCACTTCGGACATTATTTTCAGATGTAAGTCTGCATTCTATATTACTAAGCATGCAGAAGTTTACATGTTGTCAGCGTCTGTTGAGTTGTTTTGGAACTCTCGGCTAATTTTGGAAGTATGAGCCCATTTCTTCTACCTTTTTTATTTTTATTTTTTCTCTGTTCGCTATTTTCAACTGACATAGATATCATTTAACATTTCCTTTCAAGGAGGGTGATTTCAACTTGACCAAGGAGCAAGAAGGATGGGTGATCAGCATTATGCTTTCAGTGACGCTGGTAAAGCTCATCTTGGTTGTTTACTGTCGGTCTTTTACAAATGAGATCGTGAAAGCTTATGCCCAAGATCACTTTTTTGATGTCATAACTAATGTCATTGGCCTCATTGCTGCCCTCCTTGCAAATTATTTCAATGACTGGATGGATCCAGTTGGAGCAATTATTGTAAGTTTAGTATTTTTCTCCCTTCTCCATCTGAAAGGAGTGTTCTAGGAAGGCCAGAATGTCTTAATGTTTTCCATCTTGATATTTGCCATGTCACCTGTTTGTTCATAAGCATTTGTTCTTGTACCTACTGCAGCTAGCATTGTATACCATCCGCACTTGGTCAGCCACCGTGCTGGAGAATGTGAACTCCCTGGTTGGAAAGTCGGCTGCACCGGAATACCTGCAGAAGCTCACATACCTCTGCTGGAACCACCACAAGGAAATACGGCACATCGACACTGTGCGGGCTTACACCTTTGGCTCTCACTACTTCGTTGAAGTTGACATTGTCCTGCCGTCAGACATGCCTTTGCAACAGGCACATGATATCGGAGAGTCCTTACAGGAAAAACTTGAGCATCTACCAGAGATCGAACGTGCCTTTGTTCATCTCGACTACGAGTTCACCCACAAGCCCGAACATGCGCAGGCACACTATTAGTGGCAGTGCAACCACGCGTGTTGTATGGCTTCTTCCCTCAGGAATTCCAGTGGTTTTTGGGGAACACACCATGAAAGGTAAATCGTTGTAGTTGTATAGAATGCGAAGTGGAGAGAGATTTATCCTTATCAAAAGCTTTCCAATTTTTCCGTATCTAAGTTGATTTTAAAAGGCTCCACTAAAAACCAATTTTCTTGGGATAAAAGCGAGACCGACAAACCAAATTAAAAAGGGAAATTAAGTCATCTTATTCTATCCTTATTGCTGAGTTAAATTGTTAATAAACAATTATGCGTAGACCATTTTAAAAAAATAATATAATCTTGTTAATGTACCTTCTCTAGTTATGTGTCATCGTCCGCAATCTTCCCAATATATATATATAAATATATATGCGGCATGCATTCTATTGTACGTTATATATATTGAGCATGCATTTCATCATACACGCATGACATCACATTTACGTCAAACATTTGTCACGCACCTTAACATGTGCGCACTTTCTATGTATTGTTCGTTACATACCTTATCATATATGCGCATATTTCATGGGAGGTCCTCGATATGTAGAGGTGGCAATTGTGACCTGTAACCCGCCCGGTCTTAGGCAGGTTAGGGTTGACTTTCAATAAACGGGTTGGGTTAGGGGCATGAATTCTTAACCCGATTATAAACGGGTTGGGTTAGGGTTTAACCTCTCAACCCGAAATGATCCGATTACAACCTGTTTATTATTTTTGTGTAATAAAAGTTTGAAAAATTATAATAACAATACTTGTAGCTATTCAATCTTTCTTCTTTTAATATAAATAATGACAAAGGATAAAGTGAAGAAAGACTTTTTACGTATAAATATTTCAAATTTCTTAGCTTCTATTAATATAAATTGACATATTGATGACAGGTAAAGTCTTTTAAAACTTTATTATTACGTTTTAGTACGTTTTAGTTCTTTTCTTCATGTTATTTTAGTTTTATCTTAATGATTGTTGTGTTATTATTCTTGTTAGGTGTCCTTTGATATTATAATGAATTAAAAAATAGAATTTGTATAGACTTTGATATTAGAATGAATTAAAAATTTTAATTTTTAGTAGTAATTTAAATTATTTAAACGGGTTAGCGTGTTGAAGCGGGTTAGAGTAGGTTGGGTTAGGGTTGGGATATTCCAACCCGTTTATTAAATGGGCGGGTTTGGGTTGAGTCTTGGCTTGTTAACCCCATACATCAACCCAACCTGAACACGACCCATTGCCGCCTCTATCGATACGTAGTTGCTCATCACATGAACCATGGTACAAGCATTTTAAGGATCTCATCATGCATTTTATTACATGTATCATTGCATGCGTGCGCACATTCACATAACTATAGAAAAACTTTCTATTTAACACCGTATACATCCGGTTTTGGTTCGTGTTGCATCAATTTCTAATCTTGTAATTTATAAATGGTTAGAATCGCCTTTTTAAATGGTGTGACTTTTACCAATCATAGGGGTTTGTATTACCTTGAAATAAAATAAAATTTGTTAATTGGTGAGATGTCATTATATGGTCTAAAACAAGCCCTTAAACAGTGTGGATGCATTAGATAAATGAAACAAGCCCGTTATTAACCAATTCATGGTTAATAACGGCACTAGATAAATGAGAATGATGTGGATGCATTTATTTTAAGGTTACTAATAACCATCTTGTCATGACAAGAAAGACCTTGGTGAAGCGAAATAAAATCAGTAAGTCATGTAAATGAATATCACTTAGTCAATCTTATTGTATTTAGAAAATATGGAAAAGTATGGTTTCTTTGATTGTAAACCTATTCGTACTCCTTATAATCTCAATATCATATTATTTTTAGGACAACTGAAAGTAGTGTTGTTTATAAAAAAGAAAAAACTAATATTATTGGTACTAGGGCTGGCAATGGGTCGGATATATATAAATCCGACCCGAATCTGATCTGAAAATCCCGAATTCGGATATGAGATATAGATCCATGGTTTGAATACGGATATCGGATATCGGATCTGACTGAATTCGGATCCGAATTCAAATCTGTCCATATCCGATCTGAACCGAAATCAGCATATACTTTTCATTAAACTATTGGTAAACTCTGTACAAACCATGGTTGAACTATCCTTACTCATGTCTTGCTTTAATATTTATATGGCTCATTAGTTTTGATAATTAAAATTTGCTTTAATAGTTAAACTTGACTTTTAAGTTTTAAGTTCAAATCGGATCTAATTTGGATCGAATTCGGATTTCGGTTATTTATTTGGTCGAATTTCGAATTCGGATACAGTATATAAATTCAGTTTTGAATTCGGATTCACATATAAAAGATCCGTCGGATTTCGGATCAAATTCGGATTTCAGATTTTTATTTTCTGTTCGGATTCGGATCATGGAAGATCCAGACCGTATTCGACCCGTTGCTAGCCCTAATTGGTACGCAGTTTAAGATTTGCCACTGATTGCGCTAGACCAAATATAACTTATGCTATAGGAGTAGTTGGTATATTCACTACTTATCATAGTTTTAAACTTAGGACTGTTGTAAGTAGGATTATGAAGTAAGTAAAGAGAACTTTGAATTTCAAACTTCATTACTTTAATTATCCCATTGTCCTTAAAGGATTTATTAAATTCTACTACAGCATCCTTTTAAGTGATTTCATTTCTACCCGTTGTTATGTGTTCACCATTGGAGGAGGATTTATGAAAGAATGAACGCAATACGAATGTGTTATCCATCTCTAAATGTAGGTGCACGATCATATACTGATACCAAGGATGAGTTTAGATTTTTGATGAATATCCATCTCTAAATGTAGGTGCATGATCATATACTGATACCAAGGATGAGTTTAGATTTCTGATGAATATCGCTCTTATGAGTAGGATTTATGGCTGTAAAAACATCGATTATAGCCTCAACGATGTGAGTGCATGGAAGTGGGAGTACCTCCTCTAAAAGTGATTTGTAATAAGTATATGGCCACAATGTATTAAAGTATAAACTTGTATAGACTAAATGAGGGTCCAAGAACTTAATAAGTTCATTATACGTTGTATTTTAGTTTTGCCAAGTATTTTATTTTGGTTTTTATTAAAATAAGAGGGTCTTTGTAAGTTAATTTTATCAATAACTTATTATATGAATTTCTTGTGGCATTGTGAATAGTCTTATAATGGAAAGTGATAAACTCTTCCCAGTACCATTTATTAGTGACAGTGTTTGAGAAAAACCACCACACCCAATGGTGGAGACGATTGGGATTTATATAGAAACAGAGTTAACAAAATGATATGATACCATATCTGTATAGGGAATCAAGAATAGGAAGTAAATTACAAATAGCAGCAATTACAAATGGAAACAATATATTATGTAATCACGGAGGATCATGCAAATCCTCAACACCCCCTCGCAAGCTTAGCGTGGGATTGGAGCAATGCGAAGCTTGGATCGGAAAAATGTGTACAATGACCGAGAGACACTTTTGGTGAAAATGTCAGCAATTTGCAGATTGGAAGGAACATGTTGAGTAGAGATGGTGCTAGCAGCAACCTGTTCTCGAACAAAATGATAATCCAATTCGATCATTTGTGAGAAACAGGATTAGAACTAAGGAAGACTGCACTCTTGTTGTCACAAAGTAAGATAGGTTGACGTGTAAGGGCACAATACTCAGATTCACAACTGGGGCGAGGAACAGTAGGCTGCTTTTTGGCGCTCCAGGAAACAAGATAATCACCAAGATAAATGGAGTAACCAGAGGTAGACCGGCGTGTGTCTGGGCAACCTGCCCAATTAGCATCGGAGTAAGCAAGAATGCCAGTGGAGGATGACCGGGTGAAAGAGAGACCATAGTTGATAGTGCCTTTGACATACCGAAGGATCCTCTTAACAGCTTGAAAGTGATCATCAATTGGGGCATGTAAAAACTGACTGACTGAATTAACAGAGTGAACCAGATCTGGACGTGTGATGGTCAAATATTGAAGAGCCCCAACAAGAGAACAATAGAGTGTAGGATCAGAGAAAGAGGAGCCATCGGAGGATAGCAAATGTGAGACAACCATGGGGGTTTGAACAGGTTTGCTGTCAAGTAGCTGAGCCTTGGCAAGAATATCACGAGCATATTTGGTTTGACTAAGAAAGAGACCATTAGCTGTATAAGTAACTTCAAGACTGAGGAAGTAACTCAAGTTACCCAAATCTTTAATAGCAAACTCTGAATGCAACTGATGAATAAAGCGGGTAAGTATCGAAGAACTGTTGCCTGTGAGAATAATATCATCAACATAGAGAAGAAGATAGATGAGATCATTTTGGCAACTAAAAACAAATAAGGAGGTGTCTGCCCAACTGCATTGAAAACCAAGTTTGAGAAGAAAACTGTTAAACTGTTGGAACTAGGCACAAGGTGCTTGTTTCAAGCCATAGAGTGCCTTCTTCAAGCGACAAACATGGTGTGGAAACTGAGGATCAACATAACTAGGGGGTTGCTCCATGTAGACAGTTTCATTAAGAAGGCCATTCAGAAAAGCATTTTTAACATCGAGCAGATGTAAGGGCCATCGCTTGGAGACTGCAAGAGAAAGAACAACACGAGCGGTGGAGGCTTTGACAATTGGACTGAAAGTGTCAGTGTAGTCAAAACTAGGCACTTGAGTGTATCCTTTAGCAATGAGACGAGCTTTAAATCGATCAATGGAGCCATTTGACAAATACTTGGTGCGGAAAACCCATTTGGAGCCGACAATATTGGCATTTGCAGGTCGTGGAACGAGATCCCATGTGCCATTAGAGATAAGAGCCTTAACTTCATCATCCATAGCAGCAAGCCATGCAGGATTTTTGGCAACAGATTTGAATCCTTTTGGTTCAATATTAGAAAGTAAGGCATGAAGAAGATCATGGGAACCCGATGAGTACAAGTAGCTGAGATGGGCCGGGTACCGAGATTTAAAAATGTCGGCTTTAGCTCTAGTAATCATAGGGTGCTACAATGATGTGGACGTTCCAAAGGGAGGGATCTGGACCACTAGCTTGGATAGTAGCAGTCCTAGAGACATCATCATCATGTATGGCTCCACGGGCTTGGGCTGCAGCAAGAGGCATGGACACATCTTCATGATGGGCTGAAGTAGCGGGCTGGAAGTCCTGCACAAGCTAAGAGGAGGCATTAGAGCAAAGGATGCATGGGCTTGAGACCGATTGTGTAGAATTGGGAAGATGGGGACTAGGTAATGGGCTAGGTTCAGAAATGGTCATAGCTAGTTCAAAAAAATGAGAAAAGTCCAAGGCAGAGAGAGGTTGAGCGGTGGTATTGTGAGAAAAAGGAAAATAAGATTCATCAAAAGTGGCATGCCTAGTGATATAAATACGAGAGGTGGTGGTGTCTAAGCAGCGAAATCCTTTGTGAACAGTGCTTTAACCAATAAAAATACAGGCCATGCTACGTGGAGAAAGCTTATGAGCCATATAATCACGTAAACAAGGATAGACATGACAATCAAAGGGATGAAAATTGGTGTAGTTAGGTGGTGTACCATACATAACCTCAAATGGTAAAATACCTCCAAGAAGAGATTTAGGCAGCCGGTTGATGATGTAGGTTGCAGTGCTGAAAGCGTCAACCCAGTAACGTGTGGGAACATGAGAATGAAAAAGAAGCGCAAGCCCAGTTTTCGTGACATGACAGTGTTTCCTTTTGGCACGTCTGTTTTTAGAAGGTGTATAGGGACAAGACATTTGGTGGTGAATACCAAACGAACAAAGGTGAGATTGAAAACGATTACTGGTAAATTCAGCCCCACCATCACTTTGGAAAATTTTAATTTTAGTAGAATGCTAATTTTCCACAAATTGTTGAAATTGAAGAAAAATAGAAAAAAAATCTGATTTCAATTTCATGGGGTAAAGCCAAGTAAATCGTGAGTGATCATCTATAAAAAGCACATAATAGAGAAAACCCATATTGGATTTAATTGGAGAGGGACCCCAGATATCACAGTGAATAAGACCTAAGATAGTAGGAGATCTTGGATCATTAGAAAAAGAAGGCAATCGATGACTTTTAGCAAGTTGACAAGTATTGCACAGAGATGGTGTTAGCACCTGATTTTTGCACCCCAAAAAATGAAGAAAATGAAAATTTCAATTAAAAAGTTAAACCCTGAGGGGGCCAAAAAATTGACTTTTTGATTCAAGTAAATTTGACCATCAAACTTCATCTCATTAAAAAGAGCATTTCAACACGGTTCCAACGCAATTAAGTTTGCTGGAATCGGAGTCCGGATAAGAAAGTTATGAGTTGGTCAAACTTTTGGGGAGCGAAAAGTTGACTTTTTGCTCGACCCCGATTCAGCTAGCTGAATTGATCCCAGTGGATAGGTGATTCCGAGCCGGTTACAACGACACTAAGTTTGCTGAAATCGGACACTGAATGAAGAAGTTATGGGCAGTTGAAGTTTCAAGAAAACTGCCCATGTGGCAAAACAGCAGCAAAAAGCAGAATAAATGAATTAAATAAATAAAAAATCATATCTTTATTTTTTAATAATATTTTAATAAAAGAATCTCGTTTTATAATATAATAATAAAAAAATCGGATAAAAATCTTTAAATAAATCAAATTTAATAAAGCATTTGAAATCCAACATTTTAAAAACGTGCTGGACCGTATTTGAAGTACGGGCGAGGCATGCCCGTATTTTAAATACGGGCAAGCTTCTAGAAGGGGACGCGTGTCGCTGTACGGCGGGACACGCGTCCCGTACGGCCAATTTTGCGAGATTTGGAAATGTGCGTTTTTCGCCCGTATTTGAATTACGAGCAAGGCATGCCCGTACTTGAAGTACGGGCAAGGCATGCCTGTACTTCAAATACGGGCACGAAAATTGGCCTATAAATAGAGAGGCCACCCCCCTCATTTGGACAGGCCACCTCCCAAGACTTCCACCCCCTCTCTTCCTTACTGTTACCACGTCCAAACTCTGCCCAAATCCCGCCACCCCAAATCCCAAACACCAAATACCAATTTTACCCCTGAAATGCTGCCAAACCCTCCCACTTCACCCTGCAAGCATAAATAACCCATCGAAACTCTTTCAAATTCAATCCAAGGAATCCGACAGGACGCGGAAGCGCTGCCGAAATCCTCGAAGACCTCATCACCTCAACCAAAAGAAGGTAATAGCAAGGCAAAGGTTCTGGTAACATTTTCTTCAATACATGTATATTAAATAAGTTTCTTTCTACAATCTTTACTATTTAATTTTTTGTCTACTTCGTTATTTGTTTTACTCTCACCTCATTTGTTTTGTTTATGCATGGATTTGTTCTCCCCATAATATGGGAGAGAATTTGCTTGAAGGAAGGGAAGAGTAATTCTAAAACAAAATGGACACTTGGACTAATTTTAAACCAATCTAGTCAATCCCTTTTGTTTACTTAATATGGAAGGATATGTCCTTCTTTAAAAACTAATGTATCCCATGTCCCCCTCTCTCTTTCCATTCTTGATGATGGCCATAAGTGTGGTTACAAGATGAACCCACCACTTCAAAGAAGCACAAAAGAAAGGAAAAGAAGAACTTCAAACCCAATAGAAGCAAATGTATTGCTACAGAAGAGGATGAAAACTCCAACCGACATTGCAGAATGCTCCAACAAGGTCACTGAATTGATCCCGAGCAGAATCGACATCAAAGATGCAAAATTGGCAGCGCCTGTAAACTCAGAACGGTCCGGGCATGCCCGTGTTTGTTTCACGGGCAAGCCCGAACCGAATTTCATTCACGGGCAAGGGCAGCCCGTATAACAAACACGGGCCAGTACAAATAATTTAAAAAATGCAATTTTCTCGATCCAGTTGGGTTTGTTCCGACCCAAGTTGGTTTAACCCGACTCAAATTGGCACTTTGGGCTATTTTTAGCCCATTTGTGGACTGTGGGCCTAGATGGGCCCACCAAGACCCCCATTGGGCCCACTTGAGTGGCCCACATTTTGACTGGCCTATACCAGGCCTGTTTTCAATAAATAGGCCCAGTCCCCTTGACCCTTGGCTAATGGGCCCGTACCAAGCCCATTAAGCCCAAATAAATTGTAAATAAATATAATTTAAATAACCAAATGGGTTACCCAATAACCCAACTGGGCCCCAGGCCCAATTATGGCAACCCACGGGTCTTCCAACGAGACCCGGGTCCGACCCACTCTACTAAATAAAAAGATAAAATCAACATAAAAGGGACCCACACCTTTAGAGGGCCCCGCCAGACCCAATAAACAGCATGCTGGCCTAGGAAGGGTGAAACTGACTCAAAAACCAGGGAGACTCGAGGGACCTGTCAAACCGACGGGGCGGGCCGGGGTGTCTTAGGACTTCCCCGGACGTAACCGATGACTTAGCTAGAACTCTGAAAAGCCGCAGACCAGACTTAGACCTGGATAGGGCAATCACCGTGTCTGCCTGCACCTCTCAGGCAGTGGTGACTCCGAAAGTCCTAAGGCACGCACGGACTCCACGTGCGCCTGGTGTGCGATCTAGGCCATTTTTAGGTGCGCACAGATGGTTTTGGAAGCAAAGATGTAAGATGCAGCTGTCCTTTTTTAGTCAAAAGAGAAATAATTGAGTTATTAACATGACCAAGGTGAGAATGCCATAACTCATAAGAGCTTTGTAAGGAATTATTTTTAAGGACAGACAGGAAAGTAGAATGACCACATTCCAGCACATATAGACCACCATCTCTTCTACCGGTTGCCATCACTCTTCTCGTCAGTTGATTCTGAACAGTAAAGGCAGTGTTATTAAATGTAACAGAAAGGGGAAAATTAGATGTTAATTTGATAATGGACAAAAGATTTTTAGATATATGGGGCACAACTAAGACATCTAAAAGTGTAACATTAGAAGATGGAGAAAAAGAACCAGTGTGGGTAATGGGAAGAGAAGCTCCATTTCCCACAACTACACAATCCTTACCCTCGTATGGTTTAGCCTTGTCAAGTTGAGATGTGCTAGACGTCATGTGCGCAGATGCACCTGTATCAACATACCAATAAGATTCAGGTCCTTCAGAAAGAGAACAAGAGCTTGTAAAAGCCTGTGCCAGTTGAGCATAATGATTAGAACGATCATAACGGTTCCTGCAGCGATCAGCGGTGTGCCCTTAATTTTTGCAAATTTGACAGCGGGGTGTGTAGTTATGTCGACCACTCTCATTGCAACCATTGCCATGGCTACCACCACGTTGATTACCAAAGTTCTCGCCTCCACGAGAACGATTAGAAGAAGTATGTGTTGCAGTGAAGGCAGCAGTGGAGATTGGAGTAGTCTCAAGAGATTTTTGAAAGATATCAAAGCTTTTAGCCTTGGCAACAAGATCTCGAAATGGTGGCAGCGGAGTAAGAGCCATTTGAGTGGTCAAAAAACTGGAGAACTCGGGTCCTAAACCTCTTAGAAACCAATGAGATTTATCCGTAGCAACAACCGGACGGCCTATGGCAGAGAGTTGATCACACAATGCCTTGAAGGAGCAAGAATAGTCAGTGACACTTTTGGTGCCCTGTTTGATTAATTGCAAATCATCTTTAAGCCTAAGCTCTCTTGATTTAGAGCTATGACTGAAAGATTGCTCTAGAGCGAGCCAAACCTTCTTCTTTCTTCTCTTCTGAGAGAGAAGAAAGAAGAAGACAGAGAATACGACGATCTTGAAGCTTCCATTCGTGAAACTTCGGGTTGGGTGTAGAAGAAGATTCGGTAGAAATTGTAGGAGGAGGTGGGATGATAGAGCCATAAAAAAAACCAATAAACTCTTGACATTCAAGGAGAGGGAGAAGTTGGCTCTTCCAAAGAAGAAAGAAAGAAGAAGACAACTTTACTGTAACCATGTGTACCATGGTGTTGAATGAAAGAGATGAAGAAGAATCAGAAGCCATGGGGATCAGGTGGGAATCAAACCTCTAGTGGCTTCGATACCATGATAGTGTTTGAGAAAAACCACCACACCCAATGGCGGAGACGATTGGGATTTATATAGAAACAGAGTTTACAAAATGATATGATACCATATCTGTACAGGGAATCAAGAATAGGAAGTAAATTACAAATAGCAACAATTACAAATGGAAACAATATATTATGTAATCACGGAGGATCATGCGAATCCTCAACAATTAGTATTCACCTTTCCTTGGACAAGTGAGCATAAGAAGTATATGGGGAGCCCTTACTTGCATAGGGGACATATAGAGGCCCAAGGCCATTCAATGGGATTTTAGTCGCATTTGCACCATGCACATAAGCAATGCACCATACGTACACACCGACTCGGCTTGACTTGATTCGATTCATGCTCGTAAGAAGCCCACCCTTTTTTCTTTCAAAATCTAAAAGTTTCTTATTATTATCTTTTGAATGTTATAGCCCTTGATTGTTGGTCGCATTTGCATAAATCAAGCCCACCATTCACATATTGTCTAATTAAGGGTTGATCTCTTAATTAGTGTTTCATAAATAACCGATACATTCTTTGTTTTTTTTTCTTTTCTTTGCAAACATTACTAGTCGATTTATAGATGATCTCTTTGTATCTTCTTATTCTTTCTAGATTCTTATACTATTTTGTTTTTATTTTTTTAGGCAAAACACCAGTACATAGAATATGTAACTTTGCCTGTATGAATAGAGTATGAATATGTATAGTAGAAGTTTATGGGCTATTGCCATTGAAACAACAAGAAACTTAAGAACAAGACCACCATTTCAGCAACCCGATCAACTACGTCTCAGAAGAAAAATGTCAGATTTGCGGCAAGAGCCACAATAACCGGCTGGAAACTAGCGGTAGATTCTGACGAAGGGTCCACACCTAAGCGGATTAAAGAAATAGCTCCCAATAGAAGGGAGGAAAGTATCATCAACGGTGATGTGATAAAAGGTGGACGAGGAACCGGCAAACCGGACCTCGGCCACACCTAGAGACGTGTGTTGGGGGGGGGTGGGGTTGAGCATGGCAACCCTGCACCAAGATTCATCAAACACAGACAGAAACAAAAAACAACCATTAGCGACGACAACAAAAGGCATTGACACACCACCGGCAGGTCCAAACACAAGATACACAGATAGGCAAAGATAAACTATAAACAAGACAGAATAACAAAACCAGTAGAGTGGGTACTCGAAACCGGCTTTCCCACTAGAGAAAATCAGTGGTAACCCCCACTGTCATCCTTGTCTGTATCGTCATCCATCGGTAGGTCGTCGAACTCCTTTCGAAGAAAGTTCACAAGGTCCACTACAAAAAAACAGGTTTTTACCGGCGGTAGGGTACCGCCGGTAAACATACAATTACCGCCGGTAATACCATTACCGGCGGTAAGGCCTCCCGTCGCAAAAAATGCTGACGGTAAAGGTTTTAGCGGCGGTAATTTGCTTACCGCCGCTATTTCTAAGCCATTACCGGCGGAATAATACCGCCGGTAAAAAAAATATAAAAAATAAAAAAAAACAATATAATGGTTTTTAGCGGCGGTAAATTACCGCCGCTAAAAACATATTAAAAAAATAAAAAAAATTTCTGCTGCCGTTCGGCAGCAGAGATTCTTAGAGAGAGAGAGAGAGAGAGAGAGAGAGAGAGAGAGAAGGAGATAGGGATAGAGAGAGTTTGAGAAAGAGAGATAGAGAGAGAAAGAGAAAGAGAGAAGGAGATAGGGATAGAGAGAGTTTGAGAAAGAAAGAGAGAGAGAGAGAGAGAGAGAGAGAGAGAGAGAGAAAGAGAGATAGAGAGAGAGTGAAACCTTTGAAGAAACCTGTAGAGAGAGAAAAACTAGGATGTTAGTGAGAGAATAATTTTACAAAAGAGAAAATAAAATATAAATAAAAAGAAAAATACATACCTGTAGAGAGAGAGAGACAAGAAGAAAAAGAGAAGAAGAAAAATATAAGGGGAAGAAGAAGGAGGTTCGGGTTGTATATATAGAAGAGACTTTTAGTGGCGGTAACAAATTACCGCCGCTAAAAGTCGAATAAAATTTCAAATTTGGCGCTTTACCTTTTAGCGGCGGTAACTACCGCCGCTAAAAGTTAAACGAAATTCATTTGATTTAGGATGCGGGAAAAATTCCCGCTTTTGTTTTTACCGGCGGTAATAAATTCCCGCCCCTAAAAAGTCTCTCAATAGCTCCATCTCAATATTTCAAAAAAATGCCTAACTTATTTACCGGCGGTTAACCGCCGGTAAAACCTGTTTTAATTCGGTGTTACCGGCGGTTGTAAAAACCGCCGGTAAAAAGTTTACATTTTTTCCCCAAAAAAATTTTTTTTTATGGCGGCAACACTTTACGGCCCCTAAAAGTCCGCTTTTAGCGGCGGTAATCTAATTCCCGCCGCTAAAAGTAATTTTTGTTTTTTAATAAATGGCTTTTAGGGGCGGTAACCTATTTACAACCCCTAAAAGCCCTATTTTAGCGGCGGTAATCTAATTCCCGCCACTAAAAGTAATTTTTGTTTTTTAATAAATGGCTTTTAGGGGCGGTAACCTATTTGCAGCCCCTAAAAGCCCTATTTTAGCGGCGGTAATCTAATTCCCGCCGCTAAAAGTAATTTTTGTTTTTTTAAGAAATGGCTTTTAGGGGCGGTAAACAATTTACCGCCGCTAAAAGTCTTCGCGGGAACTTCCCGCCAACTTGTTGCCGGCGGTAGTTATGTTACCGCCGGCAAACTTAATATAGCGGCGGTAGCTACCGCCGCTAAAAGCTATTTCGCGCCGAAAAAAGTCGCGCCATAGATTTTTCGCGCGAAAAAAATGGTAAATTAATTTTTAGGGGCGGGAAGTGCTTTTACCGCCGGTAATAGTGCTTTTAGCGGCGGGAATTTGGTTACCGCCGCTAAAAAGCGTCGCTAATTCTCCTCATTTTTGTAGTGGTCGATGCAGATGCACCAAGAAGACAATAGCTGTAGAGGACTACCCCAGGAGAAAACGAGAGGATGAGTTGGACAAGAATCACCGAAGATGATCAGATTAACGGGAGAAGAAAAGCCAAAACCAGATCACCGCTAGGGACGATGACCACCTCACACACTCAATCGATGGGCTCGAGCTCCTCAATCGCCTCGAGCGCCACATTGCCTCCTACCCCCATGTTACTAGCTATTGCAACTTCGCACTATGTTCCCTGGAGGCATGAAGTAACTCCATTTGTACTTCAACCTAATTCATTTCTTCATATTCGATATCCAATTATTTAAAATTTTTTGGCGAACCACAAGTACAATCTTCTCATTATTGACAAGAACTAAATGGTCAAAAAACAAAAATAAAAGAACAAGAAATAAATGTTCATGAAATTAAATAGGTGTGAGATTAACATCATACAAGGTTGACATATCTTTATTACTCTAACAAGACATTCAAGTACTTAAAAAGTACAACTCATTAACCATCAAAAGCAGATTACCTTTATTAATGTCATACAAGGGAGAGCGTTTCACCTAGTGCCATACAGTGGTACCAGCGTGAAACGCATGGATGGATGCCCATGTCATGAGGGGCCCCACACATCCAAACTCCATCCTAGCCGTTGGTTTCACGTTACCACCGGATTTTTGCTCCAGAGGAAATGCTTTCCATACTACAAGGATGATGCATCTTTATTTTTTACATGACATGGAAGCACTCGAGAACTATTGCTCAGGACACTCAAGTACTCAAAAAGCATAACTTGAGCTTGGAGTTGTTTGACCCATTTGTGAGGATCAAGTGCTGGCCCGATTGCTCGGACAGGCTTTGGCCCCATCACCTTCGTTATAGGAGAGACAAAAAACATAAAAATTATTTTTTCGTTAGTATGAATTGGGAATGTGAAAGAGAATACAAATTCTATATGTACATGAGCATATTATGTGAATTAAATATATATATTACATATAGACACACACACATCCTTCAATCCCTCATGGAAAACGGATGAATACCGGGTAAAGTACATGAGTCAGGAGTGAAACTCTTCCTATCATCCATGGGTCCTAGGACAAAAGAGAGACATCCCCCTTGGGTTGTTACAAATGGATTTGGAGCCAGGTTTCAATCTTGGGACTTGTGGGTCAAAGCAGATAATATCGCTGTGGGTAGGAGTGTGGCATTGTAGAACGGTTTCAATCTTGGGACTTGTGGGTCAAAGCAGATAATATCGCTGTGGGTAGGAGTGTGGCATTACAGAACGGTATCAGAGTTGGACCCTAGCCAGAAATGTGGGACCCTGGCATTGCCTGTGGTGGTGGGCGGACTGATGAGAGCGGTTCTAGTGATGAGCTGGTAGGCTATTGCACAGGGATGTGCAGCCCCAATGGGAGGGAGGGGTATATTAACATTCCTCCATCCCACATTAGAAACGATGAATATGCGGTAAGGTATATGAGTTAGGATGAGACTTTTCCTATCGCTCATGGGTTTTAGGACAATAAAAGGGGACCGCCTCATGGGTCATTACACTTTTACACACATGCACACATACGTGGATTGTAGTTTTATGGATCTGGCTCAATATGGGGTGGCAGTACAGAAGTGCAAAGCTACTCTAAACATTGAACACTTCCTATTAAAGGTGAAATTAAGAAGTTGGTTCTTATATACCACTATCAACATTTGTCATGAATCATATGGAATTGTTTGAATTGTGCTAAAGTTAACAAATTGAAAGAGGAAAGAAATAACCTGTAGCCACTCTGAAGCAACAAGAGACTGAACGCAGCAAAAAGTAGACGGTTCCCACTTTCCATTTATACGTTGAGGAGAAATATGGGAGGAGTTGGACGTCGTCAACACAGTTGATGATGTATAGACTTGTTATCCCTTCATAATATGGATGGTGGTGGGAAATGCAAGTATTTATACCCAGACAAAATATGCCATAGATATTCTCTCATGGATGGCTGTGACGTTCATTTATAAAAAAAGCTTTGTCCTTGCGGTATTTTCTAGGATTTCAAGTTGAAAAGACATCCACTGTTGTACATCTGTCTCAAGCAAAATATGCCAAAAAAGTGTCTACAATGCATAAAAGAAATTCTCTTGAAAATTCATGGTCTTTACACTACTTTGTTTCATTGTTTTTTCATCAGCCTTGAGAAAAACATGCAATAGAAGTTAAAACCTAAATAGATGTTTTCAAGATTACCTAGAGCAAAGCTTATTGTCTCATGCAAAATATGCTGTAGATATTATCTCCAAAGCAAAATATGCCGAAAAGTGTCTTTGGTGCAGAAAAAAGTATTTTGTAAATCACCACTTCCATCCCTCCACATGGATCATCGCATGCATTGTCATGCATCGACGAATGTATTGATTGGCAGTCTTCCACATATTTTTAGAGTCCTCAAGGCAGCCATTCGATCGGCCAAGCTCAACAATGGCGCGACCCGACGGCCGATTGCATGCGACAGTTGAACCAATCAAATGGAAAAAGGGGAAAGCAAAATAACAAAATGAAGGGCGACTGAAAAAAAAGGAAAACCGGAAAAAGGGAGAAAAAAAAGGGCAGAATCCACGAAGATGACAATCATCAGAGCGGGTGATCGTCGTCCGCAGTGCAACAACGGCTTCACTGGAAAAGTCGCAGTCGGAATGACAGCTTGTCAAGCCTTTTGGCCACATGTGTCTTTTGAATAATTGCCAAAAAAATATAGTTCAAATCAAACCAGCCATTAATCATTGCACGTCGACGGTGGTCTAGCCAGGATTCTCATTTAGGGTGAGCCGGATAAATCTTTGAACTGAAATGATCTTGATCAAAATAAGTGTAGTTTTCCTTTGATTGATCAAAGTAAAGAGTTGATGCAACTAAAAAAAGAAGAAAAAACTATAACTGCACCCGAGTATTCTTCGTAGTCGAACCTAAAGCTTTTTTCTATTTTTCTAGTTTCTTTTATATGACTGTTGAATAGATATGGAGAAATGAACAATGCATAGGCTAGGATTAGTCGGTACACAACACCCAATCAAATTCCTATAAGCTTGTTGTTTGATGAGTAGATCACAGTTAAGAAACGGCATAGACAAATCAATTGTGAGAATTGAGATAGTGAGTTGACGATTTAAAAATTTTAGAGGGGGAAAAATTTATTCATATAAGTGGACTCATGAAATTTATTAGCATTTAAACAAAATGTTACACAACAGAGAAGTGATGTCCATGGGATGACCATTAGGATGTTCGTGGCAAATAGTAGGGGATATATTTCTTCATGCAACTTTCAGAGTAATTAGGTAGTTTTTTTGCTTACGTATTTTCAACAGCATCATGTGGGAAAACTTGATAGTCTCCATCATCTCTCTTGTATTATTTGAATGAATGCAACATTCTTTTCGGCATCCAGCTAGAGAAAATTCTTTGCAAAAGGATATTTTGGAATAAGATGTTCGTAATGTTATCAGCACATCCATTAATCCTTTAACATTTAGTCATTTGTGGAATCAAAATGTACTAAGTTAATTTGTTGTAAGAAATTTCCCTTAGATAGCATAGTTTCTTTAAAAATTAGTTAGCCGGAGATCGATATGTCTTGTTTGTACTTTGTTGCTTTCATTCTTGAGAACATTCAAATCGACACTATTTCTATAAGCAATAATCATTTGTTTGTCTTCTTAGGTTTTATCATGGAATACTACAGACGTTATTACAAGAAACAAAAGTGGCCGTCCATCCAGTTCATTTGTCCCAGTCATTAGGGTTCGTTCTGGCTTGCTTTGACGTTAATAACAATTATGGATTCCATATTTTGGTGCTATTAGCTGTAAGCAAAATTTGACATATGATGATGTGTGTTTGCAAAGAGAAGAGAATAGCTTAACTAGTGCTATTTAAGGACCCCGAGTACGTCTGTAGTTGAGCATTATTGTGTTTAAATTCTAGTTCTTCTCCTCAATTTGTGGCATCGTGGGGCTGGGGCTTGGTGAAATTTCTGAGGTGCGGTTGGGGTGCCATTTCTGGGCGGGATGGGGCTTGGGCTGTGATTTGTGTGGGTAATGGGGATTGGAGTGATTTGTGTGGCTAAACGTTACACTTCACTGGCGGTTCTTGCTCCCGGTAAAACTCAATTTTTGTGCATTAATTGAAATTTTATACGAAATCATTGGCCTTTGTGATTTCGGTAATCTGTGGGTTTCGCTTTCTGGTTTAGGTTGTGTATGGATTGGTGGTTAAATTTTTTTTTTTTTTGGGGAATTATTTGTAGTATTTGGTGAAATTATTTGATCATATTGTTTTATATTTTAATGGGGGGTCTTTTAATTGGTGAAATTAAGATGGTTTTATGATATTGTGGTGCTGGAATATATTGTCTTCAGGGATTCTCTTGGAGGAGATGTTTGAGGGGATCGATTGATCATGCTGTGTGAAATGTGTGTGTGTGTGTGTTTTCTTTCCTGACTGTGTCTTTTGATTTTAGGAGTGTTCATTCATGTCCTAGCTGTGACCTAGAATCATTATCAGTGGAAGCTCTGTGCATTCTATTTCCATTGATCTCTCTAATAAAATCTTGTGTATTCATAAACAGTGAACACCAAAAGGCAAAGTCAATGTCCTTGATGAGTTGTTTGAATAGAAAAATATGAGTTGTGTTTTGATGAGTTTGTTTGGCATAAAAGACTTAAGATGACAGTTAGGGATTGTTATGTGGCATGTTTCTTGATAGAAAAGATCCTCAGATATATCATAGGAAAGAGAGGAGTATCTAAACCTATATAACTGGAATAATGTAATTCAGAAGGTGAAGTGGTATGGATTAACATTGCGTTGAGAAAGTGGGGATAGCCAGGGGAATTGGTAGAGTTTTGAAGTAATTTACAGGATTTCTTTTTCCATTATATTCCATAAGAGGCTTCAAATTCCAAATAGCTTTTATCACGGACTAGATATGTGAAGTTCATTTGCTCTGGCTTGCTTAATTTGATATGTTCATACAAATTAGGGATTCCGTATTTCAGTTCTATTAGTTTTATAAGAAATCTGACATATCATGGTGCGTGTTTGTGGGATGCAGATTGCAGACAAGAAAGGGTCATCTACAAAGGCTGAAGAGGTCAAACAATTAGCTCAAAAAGCCAAAGAGTATCGCTTAGAGCTGTTTAAGAAACTGAAACTACCAAGTACGTTTGTGGTTATGCTTTGCTAATTCTTCTCCTTAATTTGTGCTTTAGGTTCAATTATGTCCATGTGTTTATATGGGTGGTGGTTGTGTGTGCGCTGGTGGGTTGTCGGTGGTGTGGTGGTGGGTTGTGTGATCTGTATGGCGTAGGGCTGGCAATGGGTCGGATATATATCCGAATCCGATCCGATCCGAAAATCCCAAATTCGGATATGAGATATAGATCCACGGTTCGAATACGGATATTGGATTTTGGATTCGACTGAATCCTGATCTGAATTTGAATCTATCCATATCCGATCCGAATAAGATTTGAACTGAAATCAACATATACTTTTCATTAAACTATTGGTAAACGCTGTACAAACCATGGTTGAACTATCCTTACTTATGTCTTGTTTTAATATTTATATGGCTCATTAGTTTTGATAATTAAAATTTGCTTTAATAGTTAAACTTGACTTTTGAGTTTTAAGTTCAAATCGGATCTAATTCGGATTTCGGTTATTTATTCGGTCGAATTCCGAATTCGGATACAGTATATAAATTCAGTTTCGAATTCGGATTCACATATAAAAGATCCGTCGGATTTCGGATTGAATTTGAATATTGGATTTTTATTTTCGATTCAGATTTGGATCATGGCAAATCCATAACGTATTCAACCCATTGCCAGCCCTAGTATGGCGTGGGCGGCTCGGGCCTGGTTAAATTTTATTTATGGCCTTTATTAAAAACTTTATAAATTTTTGACAGGCATGTACATCTAGGAAATTATTTAACCATGTTCATTCTTTATTACTCAATGTGATAGGATATTGTTTTGGCGTATTGAACTTTACTTATTTTTGTATTGCAACGCATTTTTGTTGATTTTAAAAACTTAAATTGTCTTTTTTATTAATTGTTACCAAATGGGTTTCTTGTCATCTGTTTCCAAAAACCCAAAAAACAGTAAATGTTACCAAACAGGGTTTTTGTTAGCTGTTTTCAAAAACCCAAAAACAATTAGAAATGCTTTTAGTTTTCAAACTATTTTAAAAAGAAACAATACCAAACGGCCTCTTATTCTATCCTTATTGCTGAGTTAAATAAACTTTCTTTTATCTTGTGTATTAATTGTTAATAAACATTTAGGCTCACCATTTAAAAAAAAATATAATCTTGTTATTGTACGTTCTATAGTTATTTGTCATCGTCCGCAATCTTCCCAATATATATATATATATATGCCCGGCATGCATACATTCCATTGCACATTTGCACGTTATAGACATTGAGCGTGCATTTCATCATACACGCATGACATCACATTTATGTCATACATTTGTCACGCACCTTACCATGCGTGCAATCTGTCCGTATGGTTCATTACACAACTTATTATATGTGCGCATCTTTATGGGAGGTCCTGGATGCGTTGTTGCTTATCACAGGCACCACGGTGCATACATTTTGAGGATCTCATTATGCATTTTATTACATGTATCATTGCATCTGCATGCGTGCGCACATTCACATAACTATAGAAAACCTTTCTATTTGACACTGTATACATCCAGTTTTGATGGGTGTTGCATGGATTTCTAATCTCGTAATTTATTAATTAAATGGTTAGAATAGTCCTTTTAAATGGTGACTTACAAAAAGAATTGTTGTTGCACCAACTTTTTATCATGTAATTTATTAAATGGTTGTTAAAACAACCTTCTTAAATCGTGTGACTTGTACAAATAAGAGGGATTTATATTACCTTAAAATAAAATAAAATTTGTTAGTTGGTGACTAGCTAGGACTGGCAGTGGGTCGAACACGGTATGGTGATCCGAATTTGAACCCCAAAAAAAGAAAAACCGATATCCAAATTAAATCCAAAATCTGATGGATATTTTATACCTGAATTCGAATTCGAAACTGAATACATATACAGCATCTAGATTCGAATATTCGACCGAAAAGTTTAAGCTTGATTTGAATTCGAATAGAATGGAATAACTGAAATTCGAATTCTATTCGAATTTGATCCGATTTGAACCTAAGACTCTAAAATCAATTTTAACTATTAAAGAAAATTTTAACATTAACAATAGTGAGCTATAAAAATAATAAAGCAAGACTTGTGTTAAGAACTATTAAATAGTCTAACACAAATATTAAAACTCCATAATACAAATCTGAAATACACAAATACAAGTACATCAAATAACAAACCTCTAAGAAAATATACTATACTATAGTATATTGATTTGGATTCGGATCCTATTTGGATCGGATATGGGCGGATTTGACAAATTTTTTTGAATCTGAAATTCCATATGCCATATCCGAATTGGACATTTTCGAATCAAATTTGGGTTGGATTCGGATTAAATTAGACCCATTGCCAGCCCTATGGTGACGTCATTATATGGTCCAAAACAAGCCCTTAAATAGTGCCATGAAAAGTTTGACCAATTCATGGTCAATAATGGCACTAGATAAACGAAAATGATGGATGCATTTGTTTTAAGGTTACTAATAACCATCATGTCATGACATTTTTGTACGTTCATCACTTTCTTATTTTTGATTTCAACTTAAATGTTACAGAAGATGTGGAAGACTTATTAAAATGTCGCATATATTGACAAGAAAGATCTTGGTGAAGCAAAATAAAATCAGTAAGTCATGTAAATGAATATCACTTGGTCAATCTTATTGTATTGAGAAAATATGGAAAATTATGGTTAATTTCTTTGATTGTAAACCTATTCGTACTGCTTATACTTTTAGGACAATTGAATGTAGTGCTTATAAAAAAGAAAATGCTATTATTATTGGTAGTATAAGATTTGCCATTGATTGCACTGGACCAAATATAACTTATGCTATAAGAGTAGTTGGTATATTCACTACTTTCATAGTTTCCAACTTAGGAATGTTGTAAATAGGATTGTGAAGCAAGTAAAGAGAACTTTGAACTTCGGACTTCATTATTCTAAATATCCCATTGTCCTTAAAGGATTCACTAAATTATACTACAACATCCTTTTAAGTGACTTCATTTCTACCCGTTGTTATGTGTTCACCATTGGAGAGGTTGGCCTGTTTCATGAAAAAACTAAGAAATGGTGATTGCACTTGATATAGCTAGTGAGGAGGCAGGATGGTTGAGAAGCCTATATATGATATGATTTTCCTATGTGAGAAAGGCGGCCTATTCTTCTGATTTTCATTCACTGTGATCATACACCCACTCTTGATAGAATGCAAAATAAATATTATAATGGTAAATATCGACCTATTAGGCTTAACCGCGCCTTTATACATGAGTCACTAAGTAATAGAATCATTGCAAATGATCTTTTATAAGTCCAAGGATAATATTGCTGAACCGATAATTGAAACACTATATAGCAAGGTAAAAGGTCTAGGATACATATAAGGGGATGTGACAACCAGCAAGAAATAGAATTAATAATAACCACCACCAAATATAGGGACAAACATCCCAAGCACTAGGATCACGTCATTAATTAATGAAGGAATGAATACAATATGAATGTGTTATCCACCTCTAAATGTAAGTGCATGATCATTACTGATACCAAGGATGAGCTTAGATTTTTAATGATAATTATCACTCTTAATTATGAGTAGGATTTCTGGCTGTAAAAACATTCATTATGGCCTAACTAATGTGAGTATATGGAAGTGGGAGTACCTCCTCTAAAAGTGGGGGCTTACCCTCAATGAAAATGTAATTTGTGATAATTATATGGCCATAATGAATTAGCGTCGTATAAGCATGTATATATAGACGCGAGCGAATACCTTGCTTGTTCTTGTATTTTTTATATTTCTAAGGATTTTGGTGCAAGACTGGTTCACCATTCTTATATAGGAAATATATTCAAACTAAATGAGGGTCCAAGAACTCATTACATTCATTATAGAGGCCCAAGGCCATTCAATGGGATTTGAGTCTTGGGCTCCAAAAAACCTTAATGGTGTGTGTTTGCACCATGCACGCACTTGAGCAATGCATCATACATATGCACCTGCACGGCTTGACTGGATTCACACTCGTAAGAAACCCGATCTTTTTTTCTAAATCTCAAAATTTCTTATTATTATCTGTTAGGTTTAATTGATCTTTAGGTGGTTCCTGCATAGTCCGGAGGGTTTTTCTCTAGTGAGAGTTCTCATTATCTCTTTAATGTTGTAGCCCTTGATTGTTGGTCGCATTTGCATAAATCAAGCCAACTATTGACACAATGTTTTGTCCAATTATCGAATGTCATAAAGCATTCAAATATTTTGTCTATTTAAGGGTTGATCTCTTAATGAGTGCTTCATAACTAACGGATATCTTCTTTGTTTCATTTTTTTCTTTTCTCTAAAAAAAAATGACTATTGGATTTATAGATTATCTCTTTGTATCTTCTTACTATTTCTAGATTCTTATACTATTTGTGTTTCTATTTTTTTAAGCAAAACACCAGTACATTCAATATGTAGCTTTGCTCGTTCGTACAGAGTCTGAATATATATTGTATCAGTTTCTAGGCTATTGTATCCTAGGGGTGACATGCTAGTGCTTATGCAACTGCACACTATATTTCGTAGAGGCGAGAATCACCTTAATGAAGCTAACTTCATCTGTGCTTCAACCTAATTCATTTATTCATTTTTTATAACCAATTATTTAAAATATTTTGCTAACCACAAGTACTATCTTTCCATTATTTTTAGTACAAAAAATAACAGAGAAGAACAAGAAGCAAATGCTCATGAAACTAAATATATAGTTGAGATTAACATCACACAAGGTTGGCATATCTTTATTACTCTTACAAGACACTAAAGTACTCGAAAAGTACAACTCATTAACCATCAGAAGCAGATTACCTTTATTAACGTCACACAAGGATTATGCACCTTTATTTCTTGCATGAGACGGAAGCACCAGAGAACTACTGCTCAAGGCAATGAGTGGCTCCTCTTCTTCTTTTTAACCACTTTTTTAACTTTCTTCTCGGATCCTTTATCCTTCCCATAATTTGTTGGAGACGTTCTGTGTTGTTTCTTCAGCATTTCTTTTTCTTTCTTTTTTTCTTCCTTTTCTTTCTTTTTTTCGCTTTTGTGCGTTTCCCAAAGATGTTTCACGGCTACTTTATCTACTTCACAATAGCAGCGACGATGAAAGACGCCCCAACACTGACCTCCTTTAAAATGTGTTTGCGTCTCACACTCCGCGTTGCATTTATTTTTGCCCAGTTTGTAGCATACATT
This sequence comes from Buxus sempervirens, assembly GCA_947561395.2. Lineage (NCBI taxonomy): Eukaryota > Viridiplantae > Streptophyta > Magnoliopsida > Buxales > Buxaceae > Buxus > Buxus sempervirens. Next base: position 56,582,388 of record OX387183.1, on the reverse strand, counting down.
GAGATCGGATTGTTTGACCCATTTGTTAGGATCAAGTTTTGGCCCAAGCGCTCGTACAGACTTCGGCCCCATCACTTTAATGATAGGAGAGAAAAAAAACATAAAACTATTTTTTTGTTAGTACGATTTGGGAATGTGAAAGAGAATACAAATTCTATACGTACATGAGCTTATTATGTGAATTAAAAATATATATACACACAAACACACACACACATATACTATAACATCCCTTGACCCCCCATTGGAAACAAATGAATACCCGGTAAAGCATACGAATCAGGAGTGAGACTTTTCCTATCGCCCATGGGTCATATGACAAAAAAGAGGGACAACCCTCTTGGGTCATTACAAATGGTATTGGAGCCATGTTTCAATTTTGGAACTCGTGGGTCAAAGCAGAAAATATCATTGTGGGTGGGAATGGGGTGTTACATAATGGTATCAAAGCCGGACCCCGACCGGAAATGTGGGACTTTGGCATTGCCTGTGATGGTGGGTGGACTGATGAGGGTGGGCCTGGTTCAATATGGGGATTGTAGTTTTATGGATCTGGTTCAATATGGGGTGGCACTACAGAAGGGCAAAGCTACTCTAAACATTGAACACGTCCTATTGAAGGTGAAATTAAGAAGCTGGTCTTTATGTACCACAATCAATATTTGTCATGAATCATATGGAATGGTTTGAGCATGCGTAAAATTTAACAAATTGAAAGAGGAAAGAAATAACCTGTAGTCATATGAAGCAACAAGAGCATGAAAGCAACCAAAACTAAACGGTTCCCCTGTTCCATTTATGCACTGAGGAGAAAGATGAGAGCACTTGGACGTTGTCAACACAGTTGATGATGTATAGCCTTGTATCCCTTCCTAATATGGATGGTGGTGGGAAATGCAAGTATTTATAGTCTCAAAGAAAGTAGGGAGAAGTTCATATTTAGAATTTAATCCATTTTATTTACTTATTTCTTTGTCTTTATTCTCTCCTGGATGACTACAAGGCTCATTTCTAAAAAAGCTTTGTCCTTACGGTATTTTCTAGGATTGCAAATTACAAGGACATCCACTGTTGTAGATCTATCTCAAGCAAAATATGCCAAAAAAGTATCTATAATGCATAAAAAAAAATTCTCTTAAAAATTCATGGGCTTTACACTACTTTCTAAGAAACAAAGTCACTAGGACATGCATTGTTCTTCATCAGCCTCGAGAAAAACGTATAGAAGAAGTTAAAACCTACATAGATGATATCAAGACTACCTAGAGCAATGCTTATTGTCTCATGCGAAATATCCCATAGATATTAACTTCAAAGCATAAATCGATTACTACAAAGCAATCTGGAGCAATACTCATTTCTAAAAGAGTTTTGTCCTTACAAAACTTTTTAAGATCCGAAATTACATGGACATAATAGGCCAAAAAAGCATCTTTAGTGCAGAAAGAAGTATTTTCCAAATCAGCCTCGAGAAACACATCCAGAAGAAGTTAAAACCGAAATAGATGATTTCAAGACTACCTAGAGCAATGCTTATTGTCTCATGCAAAATATGCCATAGATATTATCTCCAAATTAAGCATAAATGGATTACTATAAAGCTATCTAAAAGAGTTTTGAACTTACGATACTTTTTAGGATTCCACATTACAAGGACATCCAATGTTGTACGTTCGTCTCAAGCAAAAAATATGCCAAAAACAAGTATCTTTAGTGCATAAAACAAACCATCCAAAAGAGATTCTCTCGAAAGCACATTCGATGATTGCAAGCCTACCTAGAGTAATGCTCATTTTTACACGAGTCTATTTTTAGAATTATTTTAGATTCCACTATTAAAATTCCTGGGTCTTCACACTAATTTCTAGGAAGCAAAATTACACGGTTATTCACATGCCTCAGGCAAGATATGCAAACAAAAAGGTTATTTCCAAAGGACAAATAGATGATTACATGGCTTCCTAGAACAATGCTCATTTCTAACAGAACCTTTTTTTTTTAGAATCATTTTAAAGTTTTCTATTAAATGTCTTTGGTTCTTGACTACTTTCTAGGAATCAATGTCACAAGGAAATCCACTTTTGCTCATATATTTCTTGTGCAAAATATATCAAAGAAGTTTTCTCCAAAACACAAATGAATGATTTCAGAATTATCTGCAACAATATTCATTTCTATAAAAGTTTATTTTTAAAATTATTTTATGAACACTATCGTCCGTATGTCTCATGCAAAATATGACAAGAAAGTTTTCTCTGAAGCACAGATGGATGATTGTAAGGCGATCAGGAGAAACGATAAATTCTGAAATTTACTTTTGTAATTAATATAAATTTTGCTATTAAAAACTTTGAATTTTTACTATAGCTACTCCATGCAAATAAACAAGGCCATGCAAATAAACAAGGCATCGTAGGATTTGTCGGGCCCAGTTCTTCACGGCTCTGATATCCACTCGAGGGAACCTCCGTCTGTACCTGCATCCCATGGCTTACTAGAATCAGAAAACAGGTCAATGTCAATATATCAGACGGTTACGATCACAAAATATGGTTAAGTTGGGGTTACTACAATCAATGTGCATGTTAGGATGGACGTGTAAATTACTCTCTTAAGGTGCCAGATGTAAACATTTCGGTGATTAATTTTTTTGTTAGTATGAATTGGTTATGTGAAATAGAATACTATATATATATATATATATATATACATACGTATATGTTTGTGTGTGTGTGTTGTGTGTATCTATGTATGCATATATATATATAGATATACACACATACACGTAGAGACATATATAGTATATATGAGCCGGGTATGTGAAAGAGAATATGATATCTATAGGCACATGAGCATATTATATGAATTAAACATGTGTGTGTGCGAGCACTCGCGTGTCTATATATGAACCGTGTTAAATCGTGTGTGTGCATGCCTATATATGTATATACTACTATTACAAGCACAAACTACCTTAAGTGTTTTCAATTTTCACATACCTAAAATGCCCATTTCTATAATCAAAATTACATTTTTAATTATAGCCATGAGTCCTACTAAATTAAAAACCTTCTCAGATACTTGTACATATCTAACTAATAAAAAGTTTTGGAATTATCCTTCTAAAATCAAACAAAAATAGATTTTTTTTGGGTAGTGAAAACAAAAATAGATAATGATCACATAATTAACAAACAAAAAATAGATAATTATTTTACTAACGATAATTAAAAATGGATATGTAAAATGTCCTTCTGACGATAATTATTGTCCTATTAAATCAAACTTCTTCCCTGGTACTTATCTATTAGATTTTGTATTTTTACTAATAGTTTTAAAATATCTAATTTCAAGATTATCTTTTTTATTTTATTTTACTATTAACGTGAATCTATTAAAATCCTATTTGTTCTCCAATTAACGATAATTAAAAATAGATAATTATTTTACCGATGATAATTAAAATCAAATACTATATTTAATTAGAGAAGAAATATGAGTCCTATTAAACCAAACTTCTTCCCTATATACTTATACTTATCTATTTCTTCTCCAATTAACGATAACTAAAAAATAGATAATTACCCAATTTATAGTATACGTATTTAAATATTAAATAATTTCAATAATAATAACAAAAATAAAAGTGAAGATTCTATTAGAAAATGTACAAAATCTTTAACATATCCTTCATACAGCATAAAAAAAATTTTGTTTTATTGAACTTAAGAGAAATTAAAAAAGCAAAATATTGACTTAAGCAATATATTTAACATATATATTTCTAATTAACCTGAATAAAATGTTAAATATATTGATTATTCTAATTACTAACAGAAATTAGATATATTTCTAATTAATAATTAATAATAATATAACTAATTAAAGATATATTTCTAATTCATAAGAATCCTAATCTACTAAAACCTATCATCTTATTTTTTGTTCTTATCTTATAATTTTTGTAATAATAATAATAAATCGTTCTTTTTTTTTCAAATTCACTTTAATTTTTTTATTTTATATTTTTTCAATAAAAAGAACATTTTTACAATTCTATCTACATCACTAATTCATAATATGGGATGATTAAGTAAAGAACATTTATCCTATTTAAGGTCCTATATTATTTCAATAAATTTTACCATGGTTCAGATTGTTATCCAAAAAGATCAAAATGGGAAAGTCTTAAACAAAGATGAAAATTGTAGTTAAGTAGAAATCTATTTATTTAGATTATTAATTAATAATACAAGAGAATATATATATATATATATATATTTGTTTTCATCTTAAATTTGTAAGAATATATGGATTATGCACGCACATATGGATTTTAGTTTTATGGATCTGGTTCAACATGGATGGCAGTACAGTAAGGCAAAACTACTCTAAACTTTGAACACTTCCCATTGAAGGTGAAAAAGGGTGGTTTTTATGAACCATCATCAATATTTGTTATAAATCATTCTTCAATGGAACTATTTGAGTTTGTGTTAAAGGTTGTAAATAGAAAGAGAACAGGAATTACCTATAGCCACAAGAGGTAACAAGAGAACAAAGGCAACCAAGACAGACGCTTCTCAGGTTCCATTGATACGCAGAGGAGAGAGATGGGAGGGCTTGAACGCCGCCAACACAAGTTGATGATGTATAGATGGTGGTAGAAAATGCACATATTTATACTCCCATAGAAAGTAGGGACAAGATCATATTTAAAAACGAATTTATTTTATTTACTTATTTCTTTATGTTTTTATAATATTTAATATGAGGAGGGGAAAAAAATATAAATAAACGAAACGTCATTCATACGAAATATGCTCATTTCTAGAAGAGCTTTGTGTTTACGGTATTTTCTAGGATTCCAAGTTACAAGGACATCCACTATTGCACATCTGTCTCAAGCAAAATATGCCAAAGAAGTATATCCCCAATGCAGAAAAGAGATTCTCTTGAAAGCAAAGATCGATGATTGCAAAGGCTACCTAGGGCAATGCAAAGTCACAAGAAGTTAAAACCTAAATAGATGATTTCAAGACTACCTAGAGCAATGCTTATTGTCTCATGCAAAATATGCTCTAGATATTATCTCCAAAGCATAAATGGATGATTATAGGCATATCTGAAGCATTGTTCATTCCAAAAAGAATTTTGTCCTTATGATACTTTCTAGGATTCCGCATTACAAGGACATCCAATGTTGTACATCGGTCTCTCAAGCAAAATATGCCAAAAAGGTATCTTTAACATATAAAACAAACTATGCAAAACAGGTCACCTAAAAGCATATTTTGTAACATCCCAGAATCTGGAATTTTGGTCTTTGTATGTGTTTTAGATAATTTGGAAATTTTGTTAATCATTGAGGAATTTATTGCGTTAATTTTAATTAAATATGTTTAATAAACTAATGGTTCTAATTGGTTGAGTTAACTTAGTTTATTTTGGGTTGGTTCGGTTTGATGTGGTTCAGTTTAAGTGAACCGGGTTCCTTAAATTGGGTTGGTTTGGCTAAACCGATTTTGTTAGTTAAATGAAGAATAGCAGATCGTGAATGACACGAACCTGCTACGTGGAGAAAAATCAAAAACCAACTTCATCCAGCTGCCCTTCCCTCCTCTTATCTTCTCCCTTCCTATTCCTCCTTTCCCATTTTTTTTATTTTCTTTTCAATGTGGGGAGTTTATAGCAGTAGTTGTAACTTGGAGGAGAAGGGAGAGTTGCTGTAGAAGGTGATTTATAGTAGCAGTTTCAGTAAAAGTTTAAGAATCTGCACAAACGGTAAGTCATAAATTTAATTTGATTTAAAGTAGGTAATTGATACGTCCCAACCAATTCTAGATTATCTTGGGGAGTCAAGGATCCCTCGAAGCATCCTTCAATATCAAAATAGGTCGACGTCGCAAGGTTGATCCTTGGTCCTTGTCGATCAACAAACCCGTAACTCGCTCCCAATCTCAAGCTCGTATCAGTAATTTGCTTGTTGAATGTCTATGTATTGTACTCATTTGGTTTTAGTTGATTTATTTGAGGCTTTGTTGAAGTTTGAAATCACATACGTATGCTCTGTTCTGGGTTTTCCATAACAGTTGCAGATGGTTTTTGGGGGGTATTTAGTTGTCTTCAAATTTATGCATATGTATAATAAATCTCAGATTAATAGCTCCAAAATTACTTTGCCATGTGTAGAATACGTAGGAACTGATTTCAGGTTAATAGGGTTCCTGGATTGGTGTATAAAAATCCTCAAAGTCGGCCATTTAATCACAGAAACTGAAAAAACAGTGCAGTTGCAGATGGTTTTTGGGAGGTATTTAGATGTCTTCCAATTTATGCATAGGTATGATAAATCTCAGATTACTAGCTCCAAAATTTGTTTGCCAGATCTAGAATACGTAGGAACTGATTTCAGGGTAATAGGGTTCCTGGATCGATCTATAAAAATACTCAAAGTAAGCTACATAATCACAGGAAATGATGAACAGTACTTCTGTAACGTATGAGAAGATGTTAAATTTTGGTAGAAAATCTATATACTAATGTGAAAACAATTGTTTGTGGAATAAGTATTCAGTTTTTAATATATAATGTGATAGTTATTATTAAATTTGTATATAATACATAAAGAATTAAGTTTCAGTTCAGATTTTAGGTAAATTCAACAAATAAGTTCGAACCCCAATAAATAATTACATGTTAGTCACATTTTGAGAGAAAAATCAAAATTCAAAGAAAAAGTGTTTAAAAGTGATTTTTAGGATTTATAAATTACTTTAAAAATAAGATAATGTCAATTTAATAAAATTAAAGAGAAAAATTGTAATTTAAGTGAAATTTAACATATTGCATGAAAGAGAATTTTGGTCAATTTCTGTTTGATTTATTTATTTGCATCAGAGGGTCCTAAATTGGATTTCATCAATTATATATGTATAACAAGTTTCAAACAATGATGTTTATTCTTGTTATTAAATATTTCATGTGAATTCCACTAGCATGATTCCTAAATTGCATTTATATTATAATATTATTATTATTTTGAGAAAAATATGCATATTTGAATAGAATGACACACACATGAGTATTCATAGTTTTGATTTGTGTATATTGCACCCTAATTAAATTTGTTTTACCTTGCAATAAGTTTAACTTATCAATAGGGGGTTAGCACTTTACCGGTATGTAAGGTAGAAAAATGAATTTCCCTATTTGATCTCAAGAGAGATCCTTATTATGTTTTGGATATTGAGTAGTTGGTGTGGATGCTTAAAAAAATAATTAAAACTTGAGTGTATGAGGGCTCATCAGTATGGGAGTAGAGGGAGTCGTACTGATTGGAGCGACGAAGCTGGTTGAGTTGAGGATTCCTCCTGGCATGTTTTTGTTTATTTTGTGACGTGAGTCCGTCAAGATGTGATTCCTCCTGACAGAGCCAGTTGAGATGTTTGATTCCTCCTGGCAGTGTGAGCGATGTGATTGGTACTTCCTGGTAGAAGGGGATTTACCCGAAATGTGTTGTGTGTGGTGATCTTATGATCCAAGGATTGTGCATCCCAGTTTGAATACTATAGTTGTAGTCCTGGCCGATGTCTATAGTTCCGGCTGGACATTACTTTAATTAGTCTTGTGAATAATATGATATGGTTTATCGGATTAATCGAATTGGTCTGGTTCTAAGTTATAAATTGATTTATATATTCCAGTTGATGATTATTGTAATTCTTCTGAACCTTGTTGTGAATTCATATTATTTAGTGGGATACGGGGTTGTCTCACTTGCACTTGATTACTTGTGATGTATTATGATTTGAGGTATATCCGCATGTGTATTTAATTTATCATATGATGACTTACTGGGATCTCCAATCTCATTTAGTTTATTATATATAGACTGTGCAGGTTCCAGAGTGTTAGCAGTTGGTTTCAGGTAAATCTAGAATTAGAGGTATATCGGTTGTCCTCATTTATTGTATTTATCTGTATTTCATTTCAGTGATTTTACATTCTGAGATTATGATTTCGAGTTAGATAATTTATTAAGTTTTCCGCTTTATCATCATTTGTTTTACTGCACTCTGATATATTTGATGAGCATGGGTTATCTGTTGGTATCAGATGTTTGGTAGTGTTCATAGATGAGTGAATTCGGGTTTATTGTCTTCAATTTTAATTAAGACCTGGATTTACTTGTCGCCCGACATACCAATTCTAGTAATTCTGTGGTTTAATCCATAAGATACTGGAATTGAACTGGTGTATGTCACATATTTTAATGATTGCAAGGCTGCCTAAAGCAATGCTCATTTGTGTTAGAGTTTACTTTTAGAATTATTTCAAAATCTACTATTAAAATTCCCGAGTCTTTACTTTTTAGGAAACAATGTCACAAGAACATGCATTATTATTCATATGCCTCAAGTAAAATATGCCAAAAAATTCTTTCCAAAACTCAAATAGATGATTGCAAGCCTTCTTAGAGCAATGCTCATTTCTAACAGATTTTTTTTAGAATCATTTTAAGTTTTCTATTAGAAGTGTTTGGTTCTTATACTACTTTCTCCAAAACACAATTGAAATATTTTGAAGTTATGTACAAAAGTGTTCATTTATATAAAAGTTTATTTTTTTAAAATTATTTAATTGCTATATTACGAATCAAGGTCATAAGGATATCCACTATCGTCCATATGTCTCAAGCAAAATATGCCAATAAAGTTCTATCTAAAACCACTACAAAAAAAAAAGTGATATAACAACACTAATATAAGGGCACTTATAAAAAATTGCCCTTATAAGTGCCAAAATACAGCATTTCATATGTAGATGTCGTTATAAAACAATTTACTACAGCATTTTTCTAAAAATGCCATTATAAAAATATTTATTACCGCATTTCCTTGAAAAATGCCGCCATAAAATGATATTTATTATGGCATTCTTTAACTGCATGCCCCTATAAAACAATTTGTTACGGCACTTATCTATCAAATGCCGCTATACGACAATTTATAAAATATTGTATTACGGCATTTTCCTATGAAATGTCGCTATAAATATAAAATAATTATTAAAAATAAAATAATTTTTTTGGGTAAATTATTTAATTGATGTATTATGAAAATAATTCAGATTTAGTTATGAAATTATTTGAAAGAAGACTAGTTCTTAATTCTTTAAAGAAAACATAATTAATTACCAATTAGAAAGAATTGGATGATTGAATATGAATTAGTTTAAAAAAATCCCTAAAAATCGATTTTCCTTTTTTTGTTGTAAATTTGCGCTCAACGAATGAAACAGAACATGATTTGTCGGATTAGGGCGTTCTCGCGTTCTCTTTCAGGGTTTTGATTTATGAAACAAATTCGTTTGCGTCGGAGGTATGTTTCTAGATCTCTTTCATAAGTTTCATCTTGTTTGAAGATTTGACAGATCTATTTTCGAGTTTGCACATTTGATTTGTGGAATCGTTATGGAGTATTCAATATTGTGGATCTGATTTCTAGATCTATTGTTCTTTCCTTGTATGTTTGTTGGCAATAACCAGCAAAGTGACGAGAAAACAAATTTGATTCAAAAGTCTTCAGCTGTGACCCGATTGCATTCTGAGGCGATCTTCCTTCTTTTCGGGCGACTCAACTATCTGAACGATAACGTTTCCGGTAATCAATTCTTCATTCAACTATTCCTTCAAGTTCTTACGCTCCATAACTCTTTAATACTCAAATTTGATGCTTGTTTGTCCGGATTCCAGTAGTTATCATAATTTTTACCGATGGTTTTTATGGCCATGAAGTCTGAACCTTCTTTTTCTGAATAAGTTTTGGACATTTGTTTCTTTAATTGTGTGATTTAGTTCCATGAGTGTTGTTTGTCTCATTGCATTACGTTGGAATCCGATATCTTGGTTCTTGTCACAATTAGGTCATATTTTAACCTTATATATCTGCAATAACCAGCAAAGTGACGAGAAAACAAATTTGAGATATAACAAGTAATTAGTTGCTAGCAAGAATATTTATTTTATCAATCATAACCAAACTGTACATTACAAAATTCAGACTTTTGCTTAAGAGTTATAGGAATAAACCTCAACAAGATATAACCTGTGCCCATAGATTAACAGGAAAGGGGGCAAACCAAGGTTTCAACCCCACCCAAGTGTTTCCTTCTTGGCACTAACAACCCAAGGTTTCATTTAGTTTTCAGTTTCACCTGCCAACAAACAGTTCTCCTTGAGTGGCTGCAGTGCTGTCCTTGATTCCCCAACTTCCTGCTGCTCCTGTTATTTATCAAACAACAATATTAGCATATACATAGCAGTAAACCTTGCTCATTGAGATTCTAAACAAGAGGAGCTAAAAGAATATTATAGCTATAAAAGCTTCTGAAATCAAATATACAGGACCGATGGTAATGATTATATCATCAATATTCATTTTGTTGGTGGTAACAGAAGCCTCACGGGTTGCATCACAAGAGATCTTGAAAAACCAATTCCAGTGAGCATCAATCGTGGGATGCATATCTCAAAGGTTAGAATGATTTGTATCAGCACTTAAAAGGATGTGGTCCCTTACACTGCCATTGACAATACAATCATAGCATGAGCAATAACAACCTTTGTTGGATGGAAACAAACATTTTCTGATGGAACTTCTCTATCCACAGCAGAGCACATAAACAACAAAAGGAAAATACGGCAAAGGAAAAGGCCAATGAACAACAAAAGCAAAAACAAAAAACTATAAATACTACCTTCCCCTGATAAGGAAATCTCAATAAAGAAACCTTAATTACTTTACAATTAGAACCAAGCCATCTTACAATTTTTTAAGTAGAGAATGCTCATCAGAAAGAGATTACTGGAAAGTATGGTCTATGATGAGGAGAATATTAGTATTTTGCCCATCATAATGACAAAAAGTTAGACGTCCCAACATATCATTTAGACTGATACCCTAAAATAAAAACAAATAAAGACAGAAAATATGACCAGCTATCGTTGGATTCATTTTTTTTCACATGTCATTTGTCATTTTCTAGGGTTATGTAAAGTTTCTCATGCTTCCGACTTATACATTAATGGCATTCATTATTCCCCCTTAAACTTTTCTTTTAACATCTTCCTCAGCTGCCTTACTACTTGTTGAATGTTCTCCAAGTTACATTATTATTACTGGTGGAGATGTTTTGGATGTTCTCCAAGTAACATTATTATTATTTTTAATCATTACATTTATTGATAAAATACAGATATATTAAATTGCTGATAATTGATTAAATTTTTAGTAGTTTACTTTAAGCCTAGTGATCAGTGCTTTCAATTCAATGGTTAAGCCAACCTGGTCTACTTGTTATAGACAGTTCCATCTTGACTTTCGAGTTTATAAGGTCTGAATACTAACATAACCTTTCCCATGCTTTGTGCCTGAATTGAAACCTATCGTTTCCTATGCTCTATCTCTCTCTGTTATTGTGTAAAATTAATTGATATCTAGAGATACCACTAGCAATCTGTTTTCCTGGGTTTGTGATTAAGGACAGGAATCCGCAAATATTTCCCTATTTCCTTCCTCCATGTTACTTTAAGCATCTTGAAGGCCCTCAAGCTTTAATTGTTCCAGATTTCTAAAGCTGAGGAGACATAACTGGGGTAGGAATTATTTTCCTCGCTGATCATTCAATATATCAGATTAGGGAGTTCAGTTTCAATCCAAGGAATGTGAGTTTCACACAATGAAGGAAAGTGGCCTTGTATCTGGTTCGTTGCGCATAGTGAGTTCAACTTCTTACAGTTCTTTTTACATGTTGTCTCTGTTTAGTGAAACTCCTCTGTTTGATGGCATATTTTGTGTTTATGTGTGTCAGTTCTCATCAAATTTATCATTCTTTTTACAGACTGATCAGAAGTTACGAGTCTGGCATTTGTGGAGCATTCTTGAGTGTCTATGACAGGTAAAATTGTGGTTTAAATTCCTGTTACAAATTGTTCTTTAGATTCTCTGAGGGTGACAAAAGACTAGTATTTGAACTTTCAAGTACTTCAGCTTTTGACCTGGCGATTATACCTCCTTGTCACCAGCAGGCTTTTGGGCCCAGTTTTACGAGGATAACTTTTGCAGCTAAAGAATGTGCGTCTTTTCCATTTTTTGCTTGTAGATCATATTTCTGTTCACTAGAAATTCATGGGGAAGATTTATGTTTATTACTGTTCTAACATAAATTTACAGCCTTATAGTGAATTTGCTGTTTACATTTTCTATGTGATCTGTAGTGACCGTCGTTTAGCTGATAATTTTGGAGGAAAGCTTCATTTGGGGTATATGTAGATCCACGAGAAATTGGCAGAGCTTCAAGTATTGTGATCAAATTGTGCTTAATGGGTGAACTTCTTTTTTCAATTTGGGGAAATTTTTTTTTTTTTTTTGTCTTTGTGATGTAAAAAGTGGGTCTTTTGAAAGTAAGCTCTTAGGGGGTATGGTGATAAACTCATTGAAGCTTCCTCCTCTTTGTTTAGGATTTATTACAGTATATATGCTCATTCTAGCAAATTGTATATATCTTATTGCAACTTATTAGAAATTTTCTTTTAAACTTTTTCGTGGCATTCTATTGTGGTTGATTTTTTGTTTAAACTGCTATGGTTTTGAGCTTCTTTTAAGATGGAAACATGTTTATTCAGGTGCTGGTATAATGTTTCACATTCTTCCATAGAGAGGGGGGGGGGGGGGGGGGGGGTGAATTCATTTTTTTTAAATGAATATACTTTTAGCGGCACTTTGATGGTTGCTGCTAAAAGCCTTCAAGTGCTGATAAATTTTATTACGACATTTTAAAAAAATGCCGTAATAGTTTACATTTTTACGGCATTTTTAAATGTCGTAAAAAGTCACTCTATAGCGGCATATTCCAAAGTGTCATTATAAGTTGTTGCTATAACATAATGCAACACCACTTAAAACTGCACTTTATCAAAATGCCGTTATATGTTATTACGGCATTTTTTCATATTATGAGGGCACTTTTGAAGTGCCGTAATAAAAAGACTTTTTTTTGTAGTGAACATAGATGGATGGTCGCAAGGCTATCGGGTGAAATGCTCAATTCTGCAATTTTGCTATTAGTAGCTTTGAATTGTTCCTATAGACACTCTAGTTTTGGTTTATACCTAAAGCTTAAATTACTAGAAGAGTTTTCAAGTTCTCAATGAAAACATATGGGATTATTATGTAGAATGCTCTCCATTGTTGTCATTTCGGATCCCCCATTTTCTCTTTTCTTTGCTCTTAATTTCTTCTTCAATTTCCTTTTTATTTTCTGTTTTTTGCATTTTCACTTTATTTCGCCTATTTTGTTGAACAACCTACTTCGAAATCCTAATTATCGTATTATTATTATTACTATTTTTAGTTTTTTTTTTGGAAAGTTTTGCATAAGTGATTAGCGATTGTATATTTTTCATGTTGTCTTTTTTTTACTGGGTAACTAATAAAATGAATACATTTTTCTCTTTTGATCTAAAGTTTGTCAATTCTTAGGGGCATCAATGTATAAGTAATATCTAATATTCCTGGTGTACCCAGTTTATAATTGCAAGGTCTGCTGGTTTTATGTATGCAGTGGATAGTAATTGTGTATACTTCGGTACCAAAATGGGTGATGCTCAATAAATATTACACCTAAGACCCATTATGAATATATAACTTTATGTAGAGTTTCATATACTATATGATTAACATCTATTTTTGTGTAAAGGTTCATATTTTATATAATCATATATATGTATTATATCATGGTATATTACATACTCAAATACTTATCATATAATCACATATCCACCACTTCATCTTATGCATGAATATAAAGAAAGAATAATATGTTGCATTATGAATGTGGCTCTATCTCACCTACGTTTTATTTGATCGAGTTATCACCATTGTGGTTAGCCTCACAGCTTGCGTGAAGGGTCATTGCAAGAGCAAATGTTCAATGGATTCGTCTTATATAAGGGTGGACTCTAATCCTCATCTCGGTTGAGTTCCTTTTGCAATGGTCCATATATATCAAAATCTCTGTGCAAGTCCTACTTAATCTTAGCCAGTTTGTCCATTGAATTCAATGTCGCCAAAGGAAGAGAGTAGCATCTCATCATATGATTCGATTGAGCAGATGACACAGATTGAATTAAGTGTCATTCTAGCAGCTTGTGAGAGCAACATAGCTGTCTAACTTGCAAGCTTTGATTGCATTCCTGCTAGAAGCACATCGCAGTCTTGTCTTGTTGGTCTCCCAGACTGCCTAATATCTTCTATCTGTAGACACCAATTATCAGGGATACAATAATCTACTTTATGTACATGGCCTGAGAGTTATCAGGGATCTATTGGGGGTATATAAACCAACAGCATGTACAAACCAATTGAGGAGTCAATAATACACCACTCCTTTATTGGGCTTTTGCTTTGATGGAGTGACTAATCTTTGGAAACGTTTTCAAAAACAGTTTTTCTGTTTTTAAAAACAAAAAACTCAAAATCATGTCTATTAAGCATCGGGGCGTTTTTAAAAACTGAAAATTCCAGTTTTTAAAAACGACTTGTTGCTTTTTACTTGTTTCCAATAGCATTTTTGTAACACTTTTTTGTTTATCTCTTTGACGCTTTGGCTCACATCTCTCTTCCTCAAAAAGGAGTAGAGGTATGCCTTGATTGAACTACTAGGGTTTTGATTTATGAGAGAAGTAATTGACTTCAACACCGTCAAGGAAGACAATGGTGATGTCCATGGGGCATCCGCTTTGGCTTCTCCTGGTTCGTCTACGTTTGTCTTCGTGTTCGTTGGTTACCCATTGGAATTCCGCTTCGTCTTCTTCAATATTCCTGGATCTCTTCAATGTGCCTGGACCTCTAGCACGCCTTTGCTGGCCCGCTCGTATCATTGCCCAAGAATGCGAGAAACGTTGTTATTGACTCTCCCTCGCTCTTAGGCTGTGTTTGGGATTGATTAATTAAAAAATACTTATTTTAGCTTTTGCTTAATAAAATATTTTTTTAAGTTGAAATCCTGTTTGGTAATGTAAAGTGGATAATTCCTTGTCCATAAGAAGAAAAGAAAGGCTAACCCATAAGCGAAAACCCCTGTTAACAGCTTCTCCTTCCACTTATTCCATAAACCCCCGAACGGCAACAGTAATTCAGTCAAATTATCGAGATGGCAAGTCGAATTCCTAAATAAATCGACACAAATCTCGATCGTAGTTGCGGAAACCAACATTTGTTTTTTAAGCCTGTCATGGAAATCTCATCGACTCGTGCTTGAATTACAGCATGAAGAGCTTCGATTATTCTGCCAAAACCCACTTCGACCTCGGATTCTCGGATTAAGACGTCAAAGAACTTGTTGAGGAAGACAATGAGTTGGAGCTTGAGAGAAAAATCCTTTCTAAGAAGAGAAGGGCGAGCCCTGAGTACAGTGAGGTCCATCTCTTTTGACGAGGGGATCCGAACTGGAAATCGTCGATCAGAGTCTCCCAGTCCTGCAACGAGAGTTGCTTTAATGGCTTCTCCATACTTGAAGAAGAGACCTAGCAAGCTCGAAGAAGCCTTGTTCCCCTAAAGAGAAGGAACTGAGACATGTTAATGAAACCATAGAAGAAAACCATTCAAAAGTCATGAAGACATTGCTGTTGATGCGGTCCTGAATTTTCGTTTATCTGTTCTTGCTTTCTCCTTAATTAACTGGTTTCTAGTATCCTAATTTCCTTTTTTTTGGTTTGCATATAAGATGAAAGTCGCCATGGATAGGGCTTCGCCGAATCACATCTCACTTGTGTGTAGATCAATCGAGGAATCTCTTGACTTCTACCAGAACGTTATTGGATCTTCCCCAAACAGAAGACCTGGATCGTTTGATTTTGATGGGGCTTGGTAAGTTCATCAACAAAATCCCCACACAGATCGATGATTCAACTAAAACCCAGAAGAATCCTTTTAGT
The DNA here is from genome assembly GCA_947561395.2 of Buxus sempervirens. Classification (NCBI taxonomy): domain Eukaryota; kingdom Viridiplantae; phylum Streptophyta; class Magnoliopsida; order Buxales; family Buxaceae; genus Buxus; species Buxus sempervirens. The sequence continues at coordinate 56,566,388 of OX387183.1, read as the reverse complement.
GTTTTCCTCCCTTTGGCGTAAAAAAAAGTTGTCTAATTCGTCTTTTTTGATTCTCCCTCATGTTCAACTCATCCCGCCATTGATTAATCCGACAGTATCTCTTCCTACATGGATCTCCTCTTCCGGTTGATTCGTCGGCATCTGATGGACTAATAGAGGTTGTAACCAAACGCCAGGTGGCGTTTGGGATTGCTACTGCTTATGGGTCTTACTAAAACTTATGTAAGGTCTTATCCATGGTTTAAATAATAACTTATCTAAAAAAAATTTTGTTTGGTAAACATTGTATCTAAGCACTTAAGTTGAAATTAGAGCCAATAGAGTGCAGAGTGCAAAGTGCGGCATCTTGGAATATGGTAAAACCCTAACTCCATCTTCAAATCCAAACTCAACAATTCTCTTCACTTTCGCCGAAGAATACGGCATGTCTTTCCCGTACGAACCCTTTCCGGCTATCCCTGGCTTCGACGGTAGCACCAACAGGAACGAGTGCGAGTCCGTTACGTGCCAGTGAATCACGCTAAGCTTGTTGGTATATGAAAGCATATTTGAGGATTTTGGGTAGAGTTTGGGTTTGGAGTAATGTGGAGAGGTGACGATTTTGTTGGGAGGGAATTTGCCGTCGTCATCTTTGATGGTAAAGCCACCACCATCACCCGCAAGAGCTCGAAGAAGTGCCACGGAGGTTGGGATTTTGGAAAGTTGCGGTATCGTTTTTTCTTTTTGGACAGAAGGTGGTGGAGAGCTTTAGCCTTCTGCAATTGCAATCGATATTGATCGTGGTTGTGCTTTGATGGAGCCCTTTTCTGGTGTTGCTAAACATTTCATTCACTGCTTTGTTCGTGGCATTAGACTTCTGATCGTTTACACAAAAACAGAGAGAGAGAGAGAGAGAGAGAGAGATCTTTTAGACGGATGGAGGGATGATGGTGTGGTGTTGATCGGACAGAATGAGGCGGCGGGAACGGTTGACGGCCGTAGTGAGGTGGTGGTGGTAGGGAGAGTGATGTAGAACGAGGGAGAGATTGACAAAAATGAAAAAATTAGTGCAGACGAGCACTCTGTTTCATCGTCTTGGTCGATTGGGATCGAAAGCTTCCTGCATAAGCGTTAAGGAGAAGCTGGGAAGCCGCTCTCAACAGCTTCTCCCTGCGGCTCTCGTTTCTCTTCTTATGGGAAATTTAATTTTTAGTGATACTTTATCAAACTATTTAAGATTTAATCGGCAAAGTTTTAAGTTTTAACTTTTAATATACCTTTATCAAAATAATTAATTTTTAGTATCATTTCAATGTTATGGATAAATTCTTCTAAAAATACCCTTATACAATTTACTTCCGAGACTTGTACAAGCAATAAATTGACTTGTACAAGCCATTTTAGACATGTACAAGTAATAAAATGACTTGTACAAGTCAAAAATTAACTTGTACAAGTCAATAAAGTGACTTGTACAAGTTATTTGGATAAGTGACGTAAGGGCATTTTTGGAATAGGTGATTTGTAATAGTGAAATTGCATTAAAAATTAATTATTTTGATAAAAGTGTACTAAAAGTTAAAACTCAAAACTTTACCGACTAAATCTTAAATAGTTTGATAAAGTACCACTAAAAATTAAATTTCCCTTAATTTAAAAAGTATTTATATAAGCTAAAAACTTAAATCTATACTATTAATAAAGGGAAGAGGGGGAATATTCTCCCAGATTTTGGCCTCCCTTTTGTTTTCTAATATTATCCTCTTCAACAAAAACAATCCCAACATATAATCACCACAACCACCTTCTACTTTAAAATTAAAACCTTGCAACTGTTCTGATGCAAATCAAGAGTTCACACGTTTCATGGGATTAGTTAGTTGAATTTGTTTCAAAGTTTAAATTTGAATTTCTGTTTTCTATTCCTAGCCTTTAGCTAGAAATCAGGTAGTTATTATTTCTGTTCTTGTCATTTGAATTTTGAACAACCCATTTCCTCTTCTATAAGAGGAAGTTGAAAGAATAAGAAAATCAGAGTTGAATTCCCAGTTATTATATCTTTAGAGTGAGATACTCTATATTTGGTGAGATGCCAGAATGAGGGAATTTGAGTAAAGGTGAGACTCCTTTATTCCTTCTTCCCTATTCTTCCTTCTTTTCCCTTATATCCTGCATCATGTTCCCTCCCCTATGTGCGGTTATGCATGTACATGCACCCTATTAGTAAATACTTAATTAAACAATATCAAATTGCTACCTAAATAAGCGCTAGCTTACAGCTATCAATAAGCCCTTCAATCAAAAGACTTGCTTAAGGACAGGCAAGGCCAAATGCCACCTTAGCCAACGATGATGTTAACCTCTCACTTGAGATTCGTCATTTTCAGGGTTTTCTTTCTCCTCCCACACACTAAATCCTCTTTCCCCACACCAACCCACCCCCCTCCTTTTCTATCTTTCTCAAAAGCGTCAGAAGAGTTGTAGAGAAAATCATAAACAATTTCAAAATTTTCTCCTCGTTTGATTCTCCTCTGTATATTCTTCAAGATGTTGAGGTCTTTTTGTGGTTTTTTGAACGGGTGTACGCATCAACCCAGCTGTGACCTTTGGTTTGTTTTTGGGAAGTCTATACTATTAACAAAGGGAAGAGGGGGGAATATTCTCCCAGATTCTGGCCTCCTTTTTTTTTTTCTTCCAAATATTATCCTCTTCAACTAAAACAATCCAACATATAACCACCACAACCACCTTCCACTTTTAAATTAAAACCTTGCAACTGTTCCCTCCCCTACGTGCAGTTATGCACGGGCACCCTATTAGTAAGTACTTAATTAAACAATACCAAACACTGCCTAAATAAGCACTAGCTTACAGTTGTCGATAAGCCCTTCAATCAAAAGACTTGCTTAAGGATAGGCAAGGCCAAATGCCACCTTAGCCAACAATGATGTTAACCTCTCACTTGAGATTCGTCATTTTTAGGGTTTTCTTTCTCCTCCCACAGACAATCCTCTTTCCCCACACCAACCCCCCTACTTTTCTATCTTTCTCAAAAGCGTCAGAAGAGTTGTAGAGAAAATCATAAACAATTTCAAAATTTTCTCCTTGTTTGATTCTCCTCTGTATATTCTTCAAGATGTTGAGGTCTTTTTGTGGTTTTTTGAATGTGTGTACACATCAATCCAGCTGTGACCTTTGGTTTGTTTTTGGAAAGTCTATGCTATTAACAAGGGGGGGGGGGGGGGGGGGGGGGGGGGGGGGGGGGGGGGGGGGGGAAGGAATATTCTCCCAGATTCTGGCTTCCCTTTTTTTTTTTTTTTTCCAAATATTATCCTCCTCAACTAAAACAATCCCAACATATAACCACCACAACCACCTTCCACTTTTAAATTAAAACCTTGCAACTGTTCCCTCCCCTATGTGTAGTTATGCACGTGCACCTTATTAGTAAGTACTTAATTAAACAATACCAAACACTGCCTAAATAAGCACTAGATTACAACTGTTGATAAGCCCTTCAATCAAAAGACTTGCTTAAGGACAGGCAAGGCCAAACGCCACCTTAGCAAACGATGATGTTAACCTCTCACTTGAGATTCGTCATTTCAAGATGTTGAGGTCTTTTTGTGGTTTTTTGAACGGGTGTACACATCAACCCAGCTGTGACCTTTGGTTTGTTTTTGGGAAGGAAGCTTTCTCTGACTAGGGCTTTGTACCATATGATTATACATGCCTCGTCGCAATCTGTGGTGGTGTTGTCAAGGGCTTCATGGAAGAAGCCCAATACGAGATGTTGGGTGTTGGAGCCAACGTTGTGAACCATGGCTACAACACCAAGGCAAGGATGATAGTCTTGTTGCAATCTGTGGTGCTGAGCTTGTTAACTTATAATAATTATATAACCTTTTTAAATAAAGGAAAAGAATTTGTTCATTGAAACCCAATCTGGGTGATATGAAAACAGGATGATTGATGCATTTAGTAGAATGTTGTAAGTCATATGTTTTGGAGGGATGATATGTCAACAAAATTTTTTTCCTAATTGCAGTCATGTTTAAGGAGTTAAAAAATATATCAGCGAGTTTTGATTTTTCGTCCGCCATCAATCATGGTTACTTGTTCAAGGTAAATTCATTGTATGTTGAAAGTGCCTCAACATGAACAGATCATTGTTAAAAAATTTATAGAAAACTTAATTGAGCCTTTAAAAAACAGCTCTTACTAAACACGTTTTTATAGTTTTTTAAAATTATAATTGATTTTGACTGAATTGTCAGCAGACGGGTCTCCCCTCAACTGTTCTCAAAAACCACAAAAACATTTTGAAAAGTTTATCGAACAGCGCCTAAAATGCTGGAAACGTGCTGAAACAGTGTGCAAAGGCGCCTTGATTCTGGATTCTGAGATTTTGAAGGGAAGCAACGTCAAAGAGCGAGACATCAGAAAAAACAGGGGACGTACAGCGAGTGACAGAGATCGGACGGCGCTGGAAGGTATAAACCAAATGGGGTTCAACGAAAGACTTGGCCATTGAGTTACGGCACCTGTTGTGGGACGGTTCAAAGGAGGGCTGGCGGCTCTGCATGAGGGACCCGTGTGTCACGTGAAGCATCTGCCACGACTCCACCTACGCTTTCTGTAATCGCCTCTAATCCCCTCTCCTCCAATTACCTGTTATCTCCCACGTGGGCTCTTGGGCAGTGGTCCCTCCCCCACCACTTCCCCTCCCTGATCATTCTTCCACTTCATTTGTTTATTATATATATAAATATATTCCTCAACCAACTCCCAGGCTCTCGTCATATCCCGAGTCCCGACAACATTCATATTGCATTGCACCAACTCTCTCCTCTCTCCTTTCCCTTTGGTCTCAACTCCTTCGTGCTTCTATTCCGCTGCTAAGCCCCAGAAGATTATCATCATGGGTGACTCGTCTGCTTCCTATATCCATTTGGTATACTTCAAACTAAGATTTTAAACATATATTTATCTCTTCTGATAGATTATTATTTGGGGAAAAGAGATTTATCATTTAACATATAGAGAGGTTAATACGTGAAACCAGGCTTCAAAGTTCAAACCAGGTCTCCATGTTATTTATGAGGGTCTCGTACACGTTGTTCTGCGAAATAATGGTCAGGTTTTGTCTTGGTTTTTTTGATATGCAGGTGCAGCACCTGATAGAGAAGTGTATTCAATTTCACATGACTAAAGAGGAATGCATGGAAGCCCTCTCCAATCATGCGAACATCAAACCTGTCATCACTTCCACTGGTATGGTACACATATTACTGCTAGAAGATTCGACAGATCTCTCTTTCTCCTGATCACACTCACTCACTCACTCAAAACTTCTGATACATCTTATGGGTACGTACAGTGTGGAAGGAGTTAGAGAAAGAGAACAAGGAGTTCTTCGAGGCATATTCAAAGAGCCGAGAAGATCGGATGTCGCAAGAGCAGGTGAGCCAGATGATTCACAAGATGATTCAGGGTTCGGAGGATGACTAGTAGTAGTTCGAATGCAAACCCAAGGGTTGGAACTTGGATTGGTATCTTTATTAGTTTAGAATTAGAATAGAAATTCCAGGGTATAGTGCTCCTGTACTGTACGCATCAAGGAAAGAGCAGAAGGAATAAGGATCAGGGGTCATGTGACTGCGTGGCAATCGAGGATGGGTTGATATCTATAAAAGTTGCAACACTTGGCAGCATGCTACGGGTTTTCCTTCGATCTCCTGATTAACCTCTTCTGCTGATCCGTAAATTAATACAACTCCTTTTTTCTTTTATTAATTATTATATACCTCTTATTATTGTTGTAAAATAATTAAATTAATAAAGGCTGGGTATTGAATGAACTGATGGGTATGTGGGCCCGAAAGGTTCCAAGAAGAATCCATGTCCGATGTCTCAATCACACTTCCGTTCTTTTCTTCGTAGTTGAATCCTGATGGCAGATCCAATTTTGATCTTGTGGAGCCTCCGTCTACACTTCTATTTGGATCCTCCATAGGATCGTGTCATATATGTATTAAAAAAGCGGTCTGAATGGTATAACTGTAAAATTTTAATCCCACTTGGCACAATCCTATAAAATGTTCCAAATAATAACGTGTAGATAGAGGCTCCACAGGATGGAAACCGGGATCCAATAAAGTTGTAAAAGATTAACTTGAAGAAACTAGACAGTCTTTCGGGCTAAATCCTGTCCAGATACATCAGCAGCTAAAGTAGAAAGCAAAATGTGTGTGAATAATGAAGCCATAAACAACAGTAAGAATCTAAACCCCAAATAGGCTCTCAGTCAAACAGTCTAAGAGGATTTTATGCCATCTTTACTATTCCTACCTTTATACATAATTAATAGCACAATAATATTTACTGTAAATGAACAAATTATTACTGTTCATTCTTATGCTAATTACATTACTATCTTTAATATTGGACCCTAGATACCATTAGACTGTTTAAGTAGCTATCCTCAGCTCTTTATATTGTGTACATTATTGCTACTGTAAATCGACTCAGATCGATGTTAACATAAAAATAGTAGTATTCCATTATTACTTTTGAACAAATAGTTTCATGCACGAACTTGATCAATTTGACATTAAAACTTTGAATGATCAATCTTGATTCATGTTTTTAGGCAAAATTTTTAAAGTATGTGATAATAATACCATTTAAAAGATCCATCACTATTGTCTATTTTAATTATGATCATTATCATCTTTGTAAATATATACAAAGAATACAATCATATTTAAATAATTCATTTTCCAAATCATTTTGTACATGTACTAACACCACTGGATAAGTCCAAATAAATGTGAACAAACCTTTAATATAATCCATCATATATGAACATTATGAGCACCTCTGACTGTGATATCATGTGATTTTCAGTCATTGCACCTTCACAATGGTAACAAATACTTTCTATTTTAAGCTAAAAGTAAAATTAATGGTAATAATACAAATTTCTATCACTTGTCATTACACCTGCCCGTATCTTAATTTGTCACAACCATGCTAAAACTTTGATGATAGTCCAAGTTTTCTTGCCAAGAAGTGTTAAAGAATCTAAGTCATTCACCCCGCTTAAAAATTAAAAGATGGGCAATAAGTGTCTTTTAATCATCTATTCCCGATTCTTGCAAAATTAATTCCCCTTTTTTAGTGGGACAGGTCCACCATTCAAATTAAATTGCATTATATGTTGCTTGGACCACCCAAAAAACAAAAACAAAACAAAAGAACATAGGAAGGAAAAATCACTTCCAGATACAGTATTACCAAAACAAGTACGTATAGGGATTCTAATTTAGATTTCTTTTAATTTTTTTTCTAGGTTCTTAAATTTGTTTTCTGATCTCCGGAATAACCATCAGATCTTTAAATGGTACTTGAACCCCTTCTCTCGTGTTGACAGTACAATACCTTTACTATTTATAGTCAAGATGTGTGCAATGAACAGCTTCTTGCAGGAAACTCATGTATCCCTTATCTATCAATTTCTCTAACTAATAGAACAAGCGCTCATAATCACTTAGAAGATTGTGTTTTACTGTAAACATGGAGGTGATCAAACCAACAAGACTGTTTGCTACCTTTTATTACGGCAGTAAATTTGTTTAGAAACTCCAAACCACGGATGGCTTTCACACAAGTGATCGATTCAAACTAAACAGGGACACAAAGAATAGAGTTCACTTTGGAATTGGTCTTCTTGAAGAACCTCTTGGATCAAGAAGCCTGACACACAAGAAAAGAAGTGACGGAACCTTCGGGACTGATGTTATGCATGGTGGGGACAAGTGATGGCATATGCAGGCCAGTTGGGTTCGTCATCTAAGCCTTCATGTTCAAGGTACCCAATAAAACTGGAGAATTGAGCACATACAAAAGGATAAGAGATAGAGACAGTACATCCAGACAATGACAGGAAGATATTGTTTTTAAGCAATCATGATTAGGCACATCAAATTTTAGGGATATTTCAGTCATTTGTGATCAAAGAATCTTATAATATATAATTACTAAACATCTTAGAATTAAACGTCATGTTATGATCAAGTGCTAACCAACCTTGCGTTTAAGCTCGAGATTTTTAGGATTATCCCATTACACAATCATCCTTCAAGATCCATTTACCAAAAGCAGAGACCGGCTAAAGATCTAGCTAAACCAGAGTCTTCAGCATCCCATAATAGACAATGTGATTGGGGTGGTATGGGAATTATAAATGCTTAAATGTCATTAACGATGCTCTTATAATATCTTTAACTCATCCCGTAAGGCCTGCACCAGCCAAAACTAGGACCCTTCCTCTCTAAGAAGCTAGCAAATAAAGCAACATTTTCTATTCCCCTGAAATCTCATAATAAGATTGAAGCAAGAATACCCGCAAAGAAGGACTAATAGAAAATAATCTCTTTGAATAATGCAAACAATAGAAAGTTTGAGTCACAATTGTGATTTACTACACCAAAATGAGGAAGAGAGAGGAACAAATTATATTCCAACAAATTAAAGAAACAATATATGGATGTAACAAGGAGGAGTACTTGGGAAGGAGGGTTGGAAACTTGGAATATAGTTATTGTCGACGAACTGGGTGATCAGACCCTCCAATTTGATTACATGAACCTATCCTTCAGGACTGACCTCCAAAAACGTAATGTACGATGACCAACAACAACGATATCGGTTTAAGTCGTACCATCAGAGATGAAAAGAATCAATAAATCAAATATAAATTTTTTTTTACAAAAAGTATCAGTTGTTTTACATTTGATTGTGATATATGTATATTCAATTCTATTATTAGGGTTTGTTGATGATATCAATTAAAAGCATTTTTCAGGTATGGAATTTCCTTATCCAACAGAAACAAAAGAAGCCTTCTAGTTGTTTTCGGATAAAGAAGAATTCAACCAAAGCCCTAGAGTTTGTTGATGATATCAATCAAGTGCATTTTTCCGGAATGGAAGTTTCTTATCAAACAGAAACACAATTAACACTCTAGTTGTTTGCAATGAAGAAGAATTCAACCAAATCCTACGGGAATCCATTTGCAGATAATCAGAAACGAGTTTGAGAAAGTGATGAAGATGAAAGAGGTTTAGAAAATCTTACCGAGCACATCTGGAGCATCAACTACAGCCCTCGCAATCCCTTCCAGAGGCGAGAGAAAGGCAAGAGATGAGCAGCAGAAGTCATATGTCGAGCAGTAATGTTTCCTCCGTCCGTCGCGGGCCAAGGTGGTTAGAACTCAAATCAATCAATTTGCGCTTGCCCTCGGACTTTTTAGGCCCAATAACCCAGCCCGGTTTGAACCTCATTGTTTGAGGCCCGCATCCTCTGCAGTCTAGTTTTATAAAGTCCAAATTAGCTAGGGCTGGACTTGGTCTACGTATTGAAGTCCAATGCTTTTATGTAATTTTTAAAATTATTTTTTTTTGGTGGAGAATTTTTAAAATTATTTTGGTGTTGTGTTTGTTGAAAAATATCTTTAAATATTTCGGTTATTCAAATATCTTTAAAATTTATTTTCTAACTTTTGGGTCCTTTTTACAAGATTACAAAAAACCGGGATAACAAAAATTATAATTTTTGTTGAGAAATATCTTCAAATATTTTGGTGTTGTGTTTTATGCTTGAGGTTTGAGTGTTAGACTTGAAAATCGGCTCAGGCCAGCATGCCAGCATGGACGTGCATTTTTGTTCTTATTCCCTATACTCAGCCTCCTTTGAAATCATCTACTTTTTACTGTTGTCATTCATGTAATTATATTGAGATCCTGTCACGTAAAGCATCTAACGATTGTTAGTTTAATTTTATGAAAACGTAAAAAAGTTTTGTTTTTGAAAAACCCTAGCTATGAGATGTTCCACTTGAACCATCTCACTCAAACTACATAGACAATGAATGATATCGTCCCATTAAGCCAACCCAACCAACCAAGACTAGCCCATTTTAACCTCTACAAAGGTCAGACTAATTTTAATTTAATTTATCATGTTTAATTTTGGCAAATATATTAGAACTTTAGTATTAAAAATTTTAGGTTTTACTTTTTGTTTTAGTATAAATATTTAATAAGCAATGCAACACCTTGCAAAGTAATATAACTTCTTGCTTTTTAAGTGGAATTCATGGCCTAATGCCTGCCCCGTAAAAGGGTTTAGTCAATACTAAACCATACACCACCTTATTGGCTTGGTAGCGGGATAGGTTGGGGTTGATCCTATTGTATTAAAAAATGTGTTTTTAAATATAATATATGAATTCATTGAATATATATTTATTATATATGATCTTCGATATAAAAAAAAATTTAAATACACAAAAAAATATTTTAATACACAAAATGTTGGGTTGGTTAACTCATAACCCGCGCCCTAACCCGAATTTGGCAATGTCAAAATCTCACCGTTAGGGTGGTTCGGGTCGGATTACCCATTTAATCTAACTCGTATGCTAAAGCCACAAGTACTATGACACTAGTCTGGGTACGTGTTTGTCCACAGTTTTCTCGAATCTCAACCCGCTATGCTGTCTTGAGTCTCACTACTCAGGGTTTTGGCTCCCTTCTCTTTTAGCCTTTTTCAGGCATTTTCGTCGTCGTTCTTTTCTCTGTGAATCACGGCCAGAGAGCTAAACCTGAAAATAGAAAATGGACGGCCTGGCTAAAATCCATCACGGTCAGCATCCATTGCACATCTCACTACATCATCGTTCTTCATTCTCAAAACCCATCATCTCTATCTCACTCAAAACCCTCTCTAAACCCAAAACAACAACATCTCTCAGAGCTTCGTCTTCCTCTCTCCCTCTCGACCCCCAAGGCCGCCGTCAAAGCCCTTCCTTCGAAACCCTAAAACCTATTTCGTCACTCTTCAAAAACACATGTGTTGTCATTGCCGCCACCGCTCTCTTCTTCAACCGCTTCAGCAAACCCTCATTTGCCGCTCCGGTGGCCCAACCCACTGTCGAGTCCACCAACGAAGCCGCCGAGACCGTCTCTGATGCAGAGAAAGAGAAGACCCTGGAAGAGTATCTGGCTTCCCACCCTGATGATGTTAAAGCCCTCAGATCCCTCATGGAGGTTAAGATCAAGGCTCGCAAGCTTCAGGAAGCGATTAGTGTCATTGATCGACTGATCCAGATGGAACCCTCAGAGAGGGAATGGCCTTTGCTGAAAGCCCATCTTCTGAATTACAGCGGAGATGTCGAATTGGCGAAATCGGAGTTTGAAGAGATATTGGCCAAAGACCCCGTTTGCGTTGAGGCTTACCATGGTCTTGTAATGGCTACATCCCAGTCGGAATCGGGTGACTTAGGCGATGTGTTGAAGAGGATTGGGGATGCCATGGAAAAGTGCAAGAAGGAGAAGAAAAAGGACGACTTGAGGGATTTCAAATTGTTAGTTGCACAGATTAAGGTTATTGAGGGGAATTACGCTGATGCTTTGAAGGTTTATCAAGAACTTGTAAAGGAAGAGCCGAGAGACTTTCGGCCCTATCTTTGTCAGGGTATTATCTACACTCTGCTGAGGAAGAAGGATGAAGCAGAGAAACAGTTCCAAAAGTATCGACGGCTTGTCCCGAAGGAGCATCCTTACGCCCAGTATTTTGATGATAACATGCTGGCGACCAAGGTCTTCTCGCAAATGGCAGAAAACGAGATGTCCCGTTCGAAGAGCTGAGAAATGAGAATTCGTCATTCTTTCGGTGCAAAATAGTGGCGGTTCGGGCATGGTAAGATTAGTTTTATATGGCATTCTCATTTCTTTTTACATGTGCTTAGATATTAGTGTCTTTGTGTTTTTTGTTTCTAATTATTGTGCACTGGACGTTACAAGAGTTAATAGAAAATTTTGTGGCTGCAAATGTAGATTCCCTATCAACAGGTGTTTGTATTCATGAAAGATTTTTTTTTCCTCTTCTTCTTCTTCTTCTTCTTTTTCCTGTGCTGCGTGTGAGTGAGAAAGACGGAGGGGCTTTGGAATCTTCATTACTGGTACCTTACTTGCTGATTACTTTATCCTTTCCCTTTTTGTGCTTCATTTATTTTATTCCTTTTGGTCTTCTGCGTCGCATGTTTCCAACCAAATATATGTTTCCAACCAAATATAACAGTTCTAATTCCATGTTGCGACTCTGGAAAATGTTGGATCTTGCTTGGCTAAATAGTTGGCAATTCAGCTCAGAGTGAAATTTGAGAGACCAAATTTTTTTTTTCCTTCCTGAGTTGTTGTTTGTCTGTTCTAGTTGTTTGCATCATAGCTAGACAATATTGTTTCATTTCAAGCTTATGTGAATATCAATAGGCAATTCACCTCAAATTGCTATTTGAGTCTGCATTTTTTTTTTAATTTTCTTGTTTATATGTTTTTAGTTGTTCGCATCCTTGCTGGGTCAATGCTTTTTCATTTTCTGCTTATATGAATGTTGATGGGCTTGTGTCGCCTTGGTTCCTGCTTTTGGGTGAATTGTGGGACATTTGGCGAGTTTTGGTTGGAAATTATATGCCTTATAGTTGATTCCATACTTGTAGCACTATTACTTATGTTTTGCTGTTATATGTGCAAAAGTGATTTTACATTGAACTGGAATATAATCAGTTGATGTGATAATAGTCAGACTAAGTGAACAGGGCACCTAGACAGAGTCTGTTATCTTGCAAAATTTAGTTTTCATGGAACTGGAATATAATCACTTGATGGGATAATAATCAGACCAAGGGATGGGGCAGATAGCCAGAGTTCATAATAGGAATGCATAGCGGAGACTTTAGCAGTTCACTTATTTCATATTATCTGTATATTGAGCTTGAGTAATGTTATCTTATATCAGTAATTGATCCGTGAAAAGCCAGTACCTATTTGAGATTTGGGAAAACTGTAAGGTTTAATGGAGAAATTTACTCATTTTCCATATGTTGAAAACTTACGATTCAACCCTTTTAAGGTGGAGTGGAAAGATATATTTTATTACATGAATAGTATAGAAGGGATGCTAGTGTTAAATTTAGGTATTTTCTCAAATAGTACTGTTTTAGATCCATACACTAGTCAGAAATGATGGCAAAGCCCAGATGGACATTTGGCAGGATTGAAGAGCTTAGTCAGAAATGATTTAGATGATAATATAGAAGGGGTTCTGCATTCTGTACCCTGAAATGCACCAGATGGAGATTCTATTGTTCAAATGTGGGGATTTCATCCTTCAACTATTAAGGAGATCAGAACACTAAGCCATCTGGCATATCTCATCTCAAGTTATATGTATCTGAAGGCAGACACACACACATACGCATTACTCACACACAAATATGCAGGGGCATACTAAAAAGAGTTTGGGGTTGAGAAAGGGTGTGCGGAGTGAGGGATTTCTAGAATTAAGAGAGCTCCCTGATATGCAATGGAGAAATTTATAGGAAATTTCCTAACCATGAAGAAATGGTGTTGTTTTGGTAAGCATTTTTTTCAAAATAAGGTGGCTTAGAGTTTAGGATTACAACTATAACATATGGAATATATGGCTTTAACAGAATTATGGGTATATGATGGTTCAAGGGGTTCATCTTCTAGGAATCTTATTGGAAATATTTTGAGTGTGTAAAGGTGGGATAGGGGTTTTTGCCTCCCATTAATTTCTCCAAATAATGAACTTTGTGCTTCTGTAAACTAGTTCTCGAAGCTATTAGAAGAGCGCATGGTCTTTTGTGTTCTTTTTGTGGAAGCAATAAAACTTAAGAGAAACAATGGAAGGAAGATTTTAGGGCCCTTGAAGTTAAACCCAAGCACAGAACTAATGCTATTGCTTCTCGGAAGGTATAAACTTTGATGGGTGTAGTTTGCTATTTTATATGATTTATTAGTGCCTGGATTCCCAAGTTGTAGCGACGTTGCAACAGATCATTGTGAATGACCTTTGTCCCGCTGAGTTATTTGAATGAGGAAGTTTTTAATGCTCAGAGAAAAATCTTGGTTCATTGGAATCCAGCTCTCAGGGAATGTTGTGATTTCTGGTGACAGTTTCTCTCTTCGGTATCTATTTATTGTTCTGTTCTGTTCCTTCGTCTGGTATACTTGATTCTAAGTTGAAATGCTTCTTGTTGATGCGTATCTTGTGGATTGGAAAAACGCTTACTTTGATGTTTATGTTGTTGGAAGGAACCCAAGGCTTAATTAGGATGATTCAGAAGGCTGTCAATTTGAATATCCTTGAACGTTTTTATCCTGGAACGGATGCATAGTTGCCCATTTATTTTACGCCTTAAATTTGTTGAAGACAAGCTTATTTTTCTGCAATGCATTACACAAGTAATTGAGAATTCTTGGTGCATCCTAGGGCCTTTTGATGCAGTGTTCAGATTAAGATTAATTTGATCGTATGGAGTAGGTGAAGTTATAGAGTTGAACCTCTGGACCTAAATTTAGATGGCAGACTGGTTATGCTTCCTTTTACATATTGATGCACGCCCGTGCCATCCAGATTCAGAAATAAGATGATATGGGATCCTTTTGTGGACTAAATGGAGAAGCTTGCTTCCTGGAAGTATAGATATTTATCAAATGTGTAAAGATGAATATGGTAAAGATTACTTAGGCTTATTTATGGGTGTCTTTTATCTATTCTTGAGATTCCTTTGTTGTTGGCTGGCTGTCTTGGACATCTTCAAGTGAATTTCTCGTGGTTTGGTATTGACATAGAACAAATTCCAATTGGTGAAGTAGAAATCATTATATATAAAAGAGAGAAGTTAGTAAGCTGGGTTTGGGGTCTTTGATAGATCAGATAATTCAAATGCGCCCGCCTAGCTATTTTCTTTTCGAACTTATCAAGGTAAGAAAGAGAAATAAAGTAATTTATCTCAATCGTTAAGAACTCACATTTATTAAAGATCATGCCTTTGAAATCATAGAATTTTCTTCTTTTTTATACAAACCGTAAAGTTATTTTTGAAAGGAAAACTTGTTTACAAAAGGTGATGTGGTATTCGTTAAGTGATTTGTTTGTAGTATGACTATTAGTTTTAACTATTAAACAATTTATAATAGTTTTAACTGTTAATAAAGCAGTAGTGTTTTTTACTGTTGTAAGTCTTATCTCAGCTTTGTTCCTATATCTTTATATTTCATATGTTTATTAACATATGTTTCATAATACTAGGGAATGCACGTACACTACTACATGTTGATTTAGGTGGTTAACATGTGCCCTTTGAGCGATTGTCTTTCTAAGGATAGACACATATGATTACTTGGCAAGTTAAGAATATTTGAGTGGGTAGTTTCAATTGGGGATGAATACCGGTTGATTTCTTGACTTGAGGAGGGCATTTTTGGAAGAAAAGGGAGGGCTAGAATCTGTGGAATATTCCGTAGAGTTGGCTTTACTAATAGTATAAATAGTTTTTTTTTGTTAAACATATAATTTTATATGCTTAGCAGGAGCATTTTTTTTCCTATATTTTTCCTTATTAAATATATATCTTTACCCTCTATCTTTATTGTTATCTTGTTGTTTAAACCTATTTCTAAGATGTTTCTTTATTATATATGTTTTTAAATAAACTTTAAGTAACATATATCTTGTTCTTGTATCTTTTTCCAGTTAGCTTCCTATTAGATAACAAATTCCTCTTCCTATTAGATAATAAATTCCTCTCAATTAACTCCTGGAGAGAATGGGACATTTCTTTCCTATTTTTAATAACATATATTTTTAAAGAACATATTTCTATAGCTTTATATGAAAAATTAGAGGAAAGAGAAAGTAGCTATGTGGAGGAAGAAATTGTTGTTTGAGGCTTCCGCATGGGACCCACAAGGAAAATTGGAGGAAAAAGAAAGTAGTTGTGTGGAGGAAATAGAAACTGGTGTTTGAGGCTTTTGCTTTACATATATCGAGAGCCTTAAACGCCTATTTCTATTTCGTCCACCTTTATTTTATCTTCAATTTTTTGTGCGTCTAGTATAAAAGCCTTAAAACACAGTTTCTCTTTCCTCCAAGTGAATTCTTTTTCTTATCTACAAATTTTCTTGTAGGCCCCATGTAGCTAGATAAAGATAGAAAAACAAGATATATTTAATTTAAAAAAATATGTTATTTAAACAAATGGGAAGAACCATTTTTGCAAATATTTTCAGCTTAGGAGAACGCTGAAGTTTGCACATTTTCTTCGGTTCGTTTGTTTGATGTAAAATGTTTTCCAAAAGGAAACATTTACATTGGAAATTGTTTTCAAGAAAATCAAAATTTTCAATTGTTTGGAAAGGCATTAGAAAATAAAGTTGATTATGAAAATCTTACATTTTCGTTCTGTTTGGTCTTGATGAAAATAACAAAGAAAATGACTGAAACGTGCAAAGCAGTAGCAATCGTCATTATTCACCCTCCATTACGTCAGAAGGGGCTTCTCTTCCACAAACCCCAAATGGATTTCCAGTCTCTCTCGGATCACCTAAAAGCATCACTCTCTCTTGCCCTTGTGCCCTTGATTATTTCTTAACCCTTGCAGATCGTCTCGCCATCATAACCCACAACGATGAACTACTTAAAGTTGATGGAAATCCTCTTTTGCATGTTCGCCTCCACTTCCTGAACCACAACCACCAACACTTACAGTGACCAGGACATGGAAGCCCTCCAGAAGGCGACCCTCCAGTACTCCCAATTGGAGCCTCTCCGTTAACAGAAATGTCACTTGACAACAACAAATGTGAAGACCACAAGGAAGAAGATCTCGTTCGTCTCCGTTCACCTTCAAACACAATAGCTTCAGCATCGAAGTGTGAGATGGACCCAAAAAAGCGAGTGGTTATAATGGGGATGCGTTTGGTTATCAAAGTTTAACGGGATGGGTTTGGTTCGAAAATTTTATTTTGGCACTTGATTTGTAGTTTTGGGTTGAAAATGGCAATTCAAAACTTGAATTGTATTTTACTTCTCTAAAGTTTCCGTAAAGGTGGTTAGTTAGATCAGTGACAAACACCTCAAGTTTATAGTGGTGATCTTGCCGTGGTCACCAGAGTGATCGATTTAGAGATAAAATTCGAACGAGGGTGAAGCATTTTTAGATGAGGCAACCGGTGCACTTCCATCTTGCGACCCCCTCTTCTAAACCGTTGTTGTCTTACATCAATGGTGATATATGGAGATGTACTACCATAGTCGTAGACTCCATCGGCAGTGTCAAAAGCATAGAGCTCGATAATGGGGTCGGCGGGAGTGAGGTTAAGGACATAGAGACGGCCGTTGCCAAGTATGCCAAAGTTCTGATGAGAGGTTGCAACAGTGAGTTTTTTCTCGTAGAAGGGATTGAACTTTACGGCATCGCTTTTGAGGGTTGTCTGTTATCAAGCGTCGTTTTAAAAAAAAAAATAGTGATGGATATTGAGCGCAAATGTGCAACCCATTTTCCGGAAAATGACATGTCGGATTTGAATGGTAAGTCATTTTCCGGAAAAGAGATATATTTTAGGAAAACTGTTTTACAGCATATTGTATTTTACAAGGAAACAAATACTTGAAAACCTCTATTTTACCTTGAAAACATTTTCTGCATTAGATTTTACATCAAATCAAACGGAGCCTTCATAGCATCAATTTTTCTAGGTTTGTATCTTGTGTGTTCATCTAACATCCAAGTTGCAGACCTTAATGTAAATTTTCTCTTTCGTGAGTCCCTAACAGATATTTAGTATTGCATTGAGGGATGTACCAGTGTATTATTTCTGTAACCTGTTCCTCCTTCAATGGGGTATTTTTCATTAGTTCAATGTTACGAGTTTTATGATCTGTTAAGAAATCTTTAACCCTTAGTTTATCATTAATCCCACCTCTGTGTGCCTTTTTTAAAGTTTGAATTAGTGGTTTTTCTTTAATCCATTTATCTAGCCAAAAATTTATATGAATGATCCATCGCCGATTTTCTATCCGAGGCCCGCCTCTTGATTTTCTCTATTCTTTATTATGTATTTCCAAATATGTGAGTTGTTGCTTTGAAGTCTATATTGAAATAGGTTTTATCCTTTGAATACTTCTGATTAACTACGACATTATTTGGCTTTGGTGGATAGGTTTTGGTTTTTGATGGTATATGTAGATCAGGATGCATATAATGTAGCGGTGGAATAAATTGGTATTTGAATGGTTCCTGTTTTAAGGTTTCTAGTTTGATTTCGGTTTAGTTTTGTTTTGGGTTAGCAGTTTTCAATTTGGCAAGGTGGGAGAAAGTTGACAAAAGAGTTATGAATTCAAGTTCTCATTCAAATCACAAACTTCTACATAACCAAGTAAACCTCCAACTCCATTGCAACAACATGAATCCAAAGCTTCAATAATGAGAGAAAGGTACATTAATGGGTTAGGTAGAGATTGAACTGAAGCAGAGTCTCCACGCCATCGGTGGTGTGATGATCGGCTGGCTTAGTCGTGACAATGGAAGCATACCCTTTTGCATTCTCGTACTTCCCAGTTCCTCCGATAATGGCTATCTGAGACTCTGGTGCCGCTGTGCGATGGACCCCAAAGAAACTGATGGTGTCCTCCTCACCATGATCCCCGCCATGCAACATTGCCGTCAATGCCATCGTTTGACTGCTACCATCTAACGAACTGGCCAAGTAAAATCCCTGTGCCCTTCCGAAGACAGAGGATCCCAGTTCGTGTCCTTCCGTCACTTCATCGTCGATAACAGTAAGCGACCCGAACATGAGCTTTTGAAGGGTGGCGCCAGTTGGGAGCTGGCCTCCGGTGACAAAAGGAAGCCCGTTCCCACCACCGTTGACGACATTGTTGTTACCGGTGTTCTGAATGACGGTGCCAGTGGTTGCACCACCGATTCCAGTGAGGAAGGGAATGTTGTTGTTGTTGATGTTGAGACCGGTAATGGGAACTCCTCCGTTGATTGGGAAGACATCGTTGTTTGGTTTAGAGAAAGGGAGACCGTTAGCTTGGGAGTTGGCTACGAGCCCAGTCACCACCCTAGCCGAAGGGCTCGACCCTCCTAGTATGTCATGCATGAAGAAGGTCAATGGAGGGTGCTGGGATGGCTCATGAACTGCGACTGTGGCGGTGTCAGTGGCCGGTACTGCTGGGATTAAAGGAGGAGCCTCCAGGGGTGTTTTCACGATGGTGGATGATTTGGGTGTCTCGGCTGGGACTGGTGGTGCTGCATCCTCCTCATCAAGGATTCGAGCTGAGATAGCAAGGTTGAGGGAGATGACTAGCAAGAGCATGTGGATTGTGGCTTTCGATGCTGTGGAGCTGAGTGAGAGGCTTTTCGCCATTTGGTGACTGTAGCTTAAGGAGTGGCAATGGAGATATTCAAGAGAAGGTTTGTGTGATTCAGATGAGAGGATTTTCTTTTGTCGGTGTGGAAGAAGGTGAGTATGTGACTGTTGATTTATGGATTGAGAGATGAGACGGGGTGGAGCTGATGAGATGGAGTTGGTGTGTATACTTTTCCTCCCTGCTTTTAGCCTGCGTCATCATGGTTGAAGAAACCTAAACCACCGTAGACATAGATTGAAGGTTCGTTGGCTGCGTAACCCATCTGAAGAAGAATGGATTTTTTTATGAACCAAGAAAAGCGAAGTAGTTGGGTTTTTGATAGGATGAACCCGGCTTTAAGCCTGGCCAAGAACGGGTCCCGAACACGGCACAGCCTGCTGCCTATGGCACCACACCGAGTGTCGACCAGTGAGCAAAGCTACTGTCGAAATACATAATTATACCACTGTATTATTTATTATATATCTTATATCTATACTCTATAGTAAATATATATGGCAGCGTCTCCCCCCCCGCCCCCCGATGTTTCGTGATGCTTTTGGCGCTTCCCTCCGTCTCTATCCCTTCCTCTCTAATTTTCTCTCTTCCATCGAAGGCCTTAGAACTGCCAAATCGACCCCCTCCCCCTCCCCCTCTCCTTGCTGTATTTCCCTTCCTCTCTTTCCCTCCGAAGAAATTTTCTTATCGTTGGGAAAGCATATTATTGGGAATGCTCGGGTACGAGCCATGTTGAGAGTTGCGTACTTGCGTTCTCCATTGCTGCTTGTAATTTATATATAATATATTAATGGGCCGTGCCAAAGAACGAATTCCATGTTTCACCAAAAAAAAACGAACGAATTCAAGGCCAGCCATGGCACATCCCGAGCTTAAGCACAGATGACCCAAGCACGTCACAAAATAGTAAAGGAAAAATCTTACTTTTCTTAATTATTTAACGAGAATCAGCAAATGAAAAATATAGTTATCCTGCACATATCTTACAAAAACAAGTAAATAATATAAATATTATAAGTAAATGCTTAAGTAATTTATGTGATATTGTAACCTATAATTTTAAAAATATCAGAAGTTTGTTGAGTGTTTAAACAAAGAAAAAGCAAAAAACACATACACAAATAGTTTGTTGGTATAACTTTTCTAAGTTACTTTTTAATTTTTGAAAGTAGAAAAGTGAGGAAATCTTACTTTTGAAATATTAAAAAATAATTTTGAAAAGTTATACCAACATTCTTTCAGTGAATAAGTAATGGAAATATCTAACTTTTTTTTTTATAAATTAATCACTTATTACCATTGTGTGTAGTTTTAAAGCAAAAAAATGGATCTCAACCATTCAAATTGACACCCAAAATCATTGCATTATCTGAATTCCCTTATCCATCAATATTCGACACTCTCAAAAAGTTTGAGAAAATACACACGCACATTGATACGTGCACACACACAAACGGATGCGCACACATGTATGGCTCAATTTAGTGAATGATTAAAAGAGAATATCTAACTTTCTTTATATATTTCATCATTTCAATAAATGGGTTTACTAAAATTGCGTTAGCCTCAGCAGTTAGCTTAATTAAGGAACCATTAATGGAGCTTGAAATTCACACTTTTGTACATTTGCAATTGACTTGAAATCTGCTGGAGCCCTAGGCTGAAAGATCTGCTGGTCCAACGGCCAATGCATGTGTCTACATAGGTGTATGAAGCTGACGTGTATATATGCATTGCTGTTGGACTAGTAGATCTTCCAGCAAGAGGGTCCATGTGATATGCTCTCTTTGCAATTCACACTACTTGTGTCATCACTCATTGCGAACACCAATCCTATCAAAAGCTTAAGTTGATAGTGAGGGTGAATTCTTCTATATATAATTATATTCTTTATAGACATAAGCATAGAGGATTTCTGCCGCAAATAATACAGTTTTTCTTTCGCTTAGAAGTCTGCAATTTATATAAAAAAATTGTAAATTCCAATAGATTTCTTGTTATTTTATTACACTTCAAATCAACGTACTAATAACTGAGATATATCGTAAATAAAAGCATCTTCCTGAAACCATTTCTTCTGTTGCCACCAACATTAGAGCCCATAATCACAGATTCCAGTGTTGCATACCCATTTGCGCCATGGTACTTCCCTGTACCTCCAATAACGGCGATATGAGACACAGACACATCCGTCCGGTGCACACCGAAGAATCTCAAGCTGTCATTGGACTCACCGCCAACAAACGTGGCCGTCATGGCCATCATATGGCTGCTGCCGTCTTCTGTGCTCGCGACGTATACGCCGTGTGCTTTTCCAACTGAGGCCGATCCATGCACAGAATCTTCCATTAAATCTTCTTGAATTGTTCTCACCATTCCGAACTCCAATTCTTGGAGAGTAGCTATGGCTGGGAATGATATAGTGCCATGTGATGTGTCGAGTGTTTGAGTGGAAGAGCCTGTGAGGGGATGTTCAGGAAGAGGAATCCCTCCATTGGGAGGGAAAAGACCTTGTGGCTTTTGGAAGGGGAACTGACCGTTAACTTTTCTGGTCGCCGGTGAAGAGCCGGCGCTGTGAGTCAGTACATCTTGCATGAAGAAGGTGATGGCGTGATGGGTAACATGATGATGTGGGGATTGACTGCCAAGGAGTTGAGATGAGGATGATTGAATGACAATGGTCATGATGAGCAAGAACCAGGATAGCTTGAGCATGGTTGGGGCCTGAGTAATGTACTCTTTTTCAGCGAGAAAGAAGGCACAAACTTAGCCTATATCTCTGTATCTGTTAAGTGTTGTAAAGGGGTGTTTGTGGAGTGGGAGATATTGGAACAAAAAAATTGGTTAGGTTTTGATCGGCTATTATATTGGAGTAGTTTGTACGTAGGAGTTGTTAGTTTTAAATGCACCTCAATGCACTCTCTCATTGTATGTGGTATAAATCACTACAAAAAAAAGTGATATAGCAACACCTCCTATAATGGCACTTGCCGTTACAAATGCCTTAATACGGCATTTCAATAAATTATCTTATAGCGGCATTTTCTATAAAATGCCATAATAAATAATCTTATAGCGGAATTTTTCTCTAAAATGCCATAATAAATAATCTTATAGCGGCATTTTTCTCTAAAATGCTGTAATAAGTATTTTAATAATAATTTTTTATAACAGCATTTGTCTATAAATGCCGTAATAAGTTACTCTATAGCGGCATTTTTCTATAAAATGCCATAATAACTTATTTTATAACGGCATTTCTTATAAAATGCCATAATACATTATTTTCTACAGATGAAATGCCGTATTAAGGCACTTAGTACGGCACTTTTGTATAAGTGCCGTTATATGAGGTGTGGCTATATCATTTTTTTTTTGTAGTGAATTGATGGTAGATCATTTTTAATCTCAGCTGGTTAAAGAAATTGAAAGTTACTGGGGAAATGAAGGATTTCACTTTGTGATAAAAAAATTAAAACACACTTGCTATGCATGTAAAAGCTTATGCGAATAATTTCACTTCTTTATGGGTACTTCTAGTTAAGTCATATATTAGGGGAATGTTTGCTATGCATGTAGCAAACTAAGAAGAAAAAAAAAAGAGGGCATTCTGGGTATACAATGTTAAGCAATTAGTAGGTTATACACATGGTGTTATCAGACGAGGTATAGGAGTTAATATGAAAAAAAGAAATGATGGAAAGGGCTTTTTGTGTATGAAATGTTAATGAGAAAAGAGGTTTTTGGCTTTATATAATATTATAAATTATAATATTTTAACACTAAATGAATTTTTAAAAACTTGCGCATATACTAAATGGTTTTGTATGAACTAGATTAATATTGTCCATTTTGATTGACCATAATAGGGTTGCTTATCGAGCCGTGCCGGCTCGGGCACGCTTGTGGGCCGGCATGGCACAACCCAGCACTGTAGCCGTGCTGTGCCGAGCTCAGATATCCGGGCACGCGGCCCGTTTGGCACACGGGCGGCATGGCCCGCGCTAGGGCCGCCCGCGTGGCCCCAGTGTTCGTTTGGCTAGCCCCATTAAACCCTCAAAAAGTGATTAGAGGGTAGAGGTGATAAAAACCCAATTTTGGTTTTCTATAAATAGCTTAACCCTTCCCACTCCAAACCACACCTCTTCTACAATCTTTTACTCTCTTCTACAATCTCCCTTACTCTTTTTTAAATTGTTTAAGCATCAAAAGTGGGAAATGCTCATACTATAGTGATGCGTAGAGCTGTAAATCTAACCTGGATCGCCCAAAGCCCGTCCAACCCAACTAGAATAAGAGCTTGAAGTGAGCATTGAGTTTGGGTTTGGGTTTGGGTTGGGTTTCATTTCGAGCCCGAAGTTGAGTTTGGGTTGGGCTTGGGTTTAAGTTATACAACCCGAAAAGCCCGAAGTTAATGTCGACTTTATGTACACACTCTCACATAAATATATGTATAAAACTCCACCAAATATATATATATATATATATATATATATATATATATAAAAGTGAATATTTATTTGTATATATATGTTTCATTGTTTTCTTTTCGTTTTATAATGTCATTGTATTTATGCAATCAACTGTTAAATATAAATTATTAACATGTGATAATAAGTTTATAAATTTTTGTCAAATAAATAATTTAATACTTACATATATATACATATATGTTACAATGAATGTGATATTTAGGAGCACATACTCTATAAGAAAGATTGTGCAAAACCACAAATATAGTGAGCTAGTATTATATTTTAAAAGTTTTAAAGAAATAAATTAATTAAGTGTGTTTTTCCCAAATTTAAGGAACAAATCAAGAGGAATTTGTAATATTTGCATTTATAACAAAAAAGCACAAAAGCATGTTGATAGACGAATTAATGAATGATATTCCAACATTTTGTAATTATAACAAAAATTGTGAAAAAATTCAAAGTCTTACATTTTCTTTGGGCCAACCCGAACCCATAGCCCGAACTCAAACAATAATGTTTGGGTTGGGTTTGGGTTTAGTGAGTTTGGGTTAAGGCGGGTCAACGACGAGTTTGGGCTAGTAAATCCTAGATTAGGTTGAGTCCGAACTCTCATAACTCGACCCAACCCGCCCTACTTACACCTTTAGTGATGTGGTATTATTTGTGCAAGTGTATTATGTATTATTTGCAAAGTTGTACTTGTATTTGCAATAATTAATTTAGTTATATTTTTTTAGCAAAATCTATCCTATTATATGTAAGGCGATTTTGTGAATTTTCAGAATTTTTTTACCATTTTTTTCCTATTTTTCTTATTTTTATGATTTTTTTTAAAAAAAAAAAAAGGGGTCTCGCCCAGTGGCTGCTCGCCGTGCCCAGCACAGCCTAGCCCAGCCTAGGGCATGTCGGGTGTTGAGTCGTGCCCGGGTATTGGCCAAATGGGCTGAGCGTGCCACGTGCCCCAAACGTGCCTGGGCTGTGCTGGGCCAGCTCGTTAAGCACCTCTAGACTGTAAGGCCCGCATTCAAAAAGATATTTTACTAACAATAGAAAAAAAAAAAAAGAACAAAAGGAAAAAGAGGTTTGACCGGCTGCGTCATGGTTTATTTTGTAAACAAAATCTTGTGGTACCAATTACGATTTAAATTATCTATTGACGAGCCTCTAAAGGTCCATAACCGTTGGATGATTGCCACGTAAGTCATCATCTTGAATGATTTGAATTCAAATCAACTTTTTTTCTGTAGATGATTGCTCACGTGACAATCTTCCAACGGTTACTGACGAGATAAGGTAGAATAAGTTTCTCAAAAGTTTAATAAAACAAAAATTAATTAACAAACTTTCCTCCTCTTTTTCCTCCTGGAAGTTGCATAAAAGCGCAAGAAAACAAACAGCCCTTGATCTTGCGCCTCGCAAAAATATCAAATTCTTCTTCAATACCTGCCCGCCGATTGCTGACGCCCTTTTTTTTTTTTTTTAATATTTATTTTCTTTTTCTTTTTGCTTTTTTTCCCCTTCAAAAATGCAACTAGCTCAGTAGAATTTCTTTAACAGTAAGGAAAAGTATATGTAACTCGCTTCTTTGTCACCTTGCATCAAATTTTTAGGAATCCGTCCTAACTCCTAAAGATCGTGAGAAGCAAAAATGATAGAAAGAATTAAACAAGAAGAATAAGACACGGAGATTTTACGTAGTTAATCTAAGAATAGGGCTATATATGTCTACGTCCATGACCAATGATTCAAGGAAATATAACCTTACTATAATGAAAATGCCTAAAATATCTTGACCCGCGAGGGCTATGGCTGAGGATCCACTATGATCAGACTCCACACTAGTCAATACAAAAGTCATTCCATGATATTTATCTTTGTGATGGCTTCTTTTCTTAAAGCCAAACTGACCAACTTGTTGTAAGTATGCGATTGCTACATGGCTTTTCCGTGGCAATAATGACTAGAAGCCAAGGAATAGGCCTCAAAAAGTGTTTTTGCTCCAATATTTTCTCACAAGGTTCCGTGTCATCCTTTCTTTCAGTCTTCAATTCTTCCAACACGTAGCACAAGAAAAACAACTTTTCTTGCATTCACAATGTTTCCAGATCAATTGGTCCCTCACTGGACCACAATTGCAGCCCATCGACGAACCAAAGAGAAATAGTCTGTTAACATCTTTCAGAGTCAGTTTGATTTGAGTAGAATTGGCATAACCTGTAAAGAGGCCATATCAGTTGGTCCTTTATGCTGGAAGATCTGCTGGTCCAACGGTGGAAGGTGTGTACACATAAACTTCATGAACTTATGTGGACATATATTGGACCAGCAGATCTTCCAACCAAGGGTTCCAGCAGATTTCAAGTCACCCATCCATCCACCAGTTCAAATTAAATTCGTCCGTTAATTAATTTAGTGGGTTGGATGATGGATCAGGTGTGAATCAGTATACAAAAATGTTTTTCTGCACCATGTTATAATCCAAAAACCGTTTCTGATTATCTCTTATTTTCTGACAAAACAAGCGTGGGGTGTTGCATGAAAGGGGTCAACATAAAGAGCTTTTTCATTATTTTGAAATGCTCAAGGGACACCATTGTTTGCTCCAAGAAACGAAGAGACAGAGAACCAAACAACCTCTTTTTTGCTTTACTTTCACTTTAAGCGACACAGATTCGATTCGGGATATTACAATAGGATTACATTGCGATTAGCATGAGAATTAGATTAAGCACTTCGTCATGATCACATCCACTCACAACCCAACTGGACTACTTCTTTTCTTAATTACTCTCTCAGTTCTTTCTCCCTTTTGTCAGTAAGGCGAGGTTACAGTCGATGGCGATGATGTCGGAGACGGCCAGAGCTGTGCTCTCTTCACCCTCGACACGCTTGCGAGCACGCCTAGGGGCGTCACGTTGCCGATCACAGTCACCTTCTTCGTTGCGAAGTCTATACTGAACGACGTCACCCCTAATCATATTTAGCAAAAATCCACAGATGCTAATCAGTTCTTGCTATATACCCCATCAAACAAGTTAGCTTTAATAACAGAAATTATGATTTTAATATTTTATTACAAAAAATTTCAACTGCTAGAGTTTACCTTCCATTCTAGAGATATGTTTTCTCACTTTTCCCTCACAGCCCTTGCAGTGTAATGAGACCCTCAAGACCACAACCTGCAATAATGATAATAATGAAGAAGAAGAAGAGGAAGAAAGAAGAAAAGGGATGGAGGTCATAGGAGATGTGACAAACCTGGTCATGGTTCGGGGATGAAGAAGAAGATTTGAAAGCAGAAGATCCATTGGACTTTAGAGACTGAGGTCTTGTATGTTGGAATGGAACCAATGCGGAATTGGGGTCGAAATCCGATAACACATCAAAGAAGGTGTTATGGTCCAAGAGATAACGAGAGGAACCAGGAGGGCTGGTGATCAGATCAGCAGCCTTAGCGGAGCTTTTTCTTCTTGTTCCAGTTGACTTTGCTGAGCTTGTTCTGGGGGTATCAGTTGGCTTAGCTGAACTCTTCCTACTCTTTTGATTGTAAGGTTCTGGTAATATGGGTGGTAGAGATGAATATGGAGGGAGAGCTCTGCTTCTTCTTTGTCCATCTCTAATGCGGGGGTTGTGTCGATCGATGGCTCGGCCGCTGTGTCGAACCATGGATCGGTGATCCATGCTTGCACATATGGCTGTTGAAGCTGGAGATGCACAGAAGAGATCGATTCCTTTCATCTCTCTCCAAAATAAAGCGACGACGCAAAAGCGAAATAATGTTCTAGCGAATATGCATTCACTGGACAGGGAAAGAGAGACAGGAAAAACTTCCAAGTGAAGTCCCCTGAACTCCTTTTAACCTCGATCGAGAGAGAGAGAAAGAGCTAGAGAGAGGAAGAGAGAGAGAGATCTCGACCCTCAATGTTGTTTCTAGAGCTAAGGCTTTTTACATCTACTAATCCTTTTATCACCACATTATCATAGCATCATTGCTGTATGAGTGTGTGTTCCCTTTTTTTTTTCTTCTTTAGATCAGAATTCTAAATAAGGGTTCTTGAGTCTGAAAGTCTAAGATCGTGTCCCACCATATAGTGGGTCCCGTTTGCAAGAATGTCTTTACGTACAAAAGGCTTAATTAATAGAATGATAAACTTCGAAGTTTGAAGTACCATGTGGTTTGCAATTTCATTTTAGAATTTTGATCGATCGAATTCTTACAATAGCTTTTCATCACTAAAAGATGATGTAGTCAAATCAAACCACTAAAATCATTAGATTAATTTGATAGTCGATAAATTAAATCTCTCCAACTTGACCCATGAGCTAAGGGTATTAATCATTCCCAAATGAAAGACATATTATAGTCTGGTACCAAGACCTTTTGGGGCTTTCACTCTTTCTCTCTCCCTCCATTAGAGAGAACATCATGATTACAATCACTTGTGGGGAGCAGTTGTTTATCCAAAAGAAAAGGAGATGGGGCAGTTGGTCCTCTAATTGTGGTTTGCTTGTGATGTGTAATCTACTCAACTTGCAGCTCAGAAGGAATTTGATTTTAACTGGCAAGGATTAAATTAGAAAACATCAACCTGAAAGTCCTTTAAAACAACTGAGGAAGTCATTAAGGCACTGCATGCAGGTCAGTGCCTCTGAAATTTCTCCAGAAATATTGGACTGGCTACAAATAATTTAAAACTAAGAACTCAGTAAGAACCATTTTAAGGGAGTAGGAGCAAAAGCAAAGTTCTTAAAATCAGAGTCTCTAGCAAGTCCCCATAAGTCAGAGAAGTTAACTAATGAGAAATACTGATGGATAGGGTATCTTTCTCTCTACCCATAAGTCAAAGGCCTTTCCTTTGTTCTTTCTCTTCTTACTTCCTTGAAATTACAGCTTCAGTACATGAGGCTATCTAAAATTGGAGAAGAAGAAATTTGAGAAAGCACATAGCATTAACTATTTTTCTACTTTATGGGGCAAAAAAACAACTAGTGATCCTTTATGAGATACAACCAAAATTTCTGGTGTTTGAATTAATGGAATTAATGTGCAACTGTTTTTCTTCTTTTCCCTTACGAAAGCGATGTGCAACTCAACTTAATTTGCCATAAAGCTTCAACGTACACTATTTTTCCATCAAAATTATATCTTGTAATAGCATTAATAGTTGTGCTTATATTGTAATATTAGCTTCCAGTCATGCATATATGGCTTTACTCTTCATAAATTGCACACTGTCCTGCAGATGGATGCGCACCTTTCAGACGGCTAATTACTCTTAATCTGGTTGTATGGTTTGTGTCCCATTTATCAAAACTATGGTGTCGAAATCCAGAGCCAACATTAATACCAGTTCATCCTTGACACATTAAAACAATGTCACACCTCCCAGCTTCAAAAGTGTCTGTCTTTTGATAACCTGTGAACAGTCAGAACCACTGCAGGAAGAACCATTACACGGACGGTCCCACAATTGTCTTTAAATAAAAAATCTGATTCTATCCGTTTTTCTCATGATCGATTCAATCTTTTGATGACAAATATCTTCTGAGTGGTAGAATAATTGAAAGACTGTAATGGGGAACCTTAGGCAACAAATGCTGCCTCTAGTGTTCTTGACTTTGGAGTATTTTCTTTTCCTCTTTGTTTTCTATTTTATTGTCTCATATCAGTGGATGAATGAGACACAAAGCCACTTTCCTTCTCCAATTTTTTCAAGCTCTCATCCACAGCCGGACTTATGGAATCTGATCCCTTCTTGCTCCTGTCTTGACGCCATTGATAGTGTCCAAAGCGCAAACGATTCCTCCTTTTCTTCTCTTGACCAACTTTTTCTGTCATACATCGTTGTTCTCTCACCCGTTTTAATTTTTTTTTCTTTGTTGATGGATATGCTTTCTCCGTTTAATTTCAAGCTTTTCCTCCAAGTCCCCTCTTTATCTTTTTCATCTTACAATTTCTAATGTTTTTTGGTGGGTCTTACTGAAATCATTTCATTTGTAATCACGCGTTTAAAGCTGAGGGATTTTTGTTAGTGACAGCATTAAATGTTCCTTTGGGCTGTCTTAAATTATGTGCTAATGTTCAACTTTTTATCTTGTTTATCTTTTCATTTCCTCCTTTATCTATTATTTTATTGATTTTTTTGCGGCTTGGACCGATAGAGTTCTTCATCTTCTCCCTTCTTGGCCTTTTCTCTTACCGGCACAATGATGTCCTTATCTTTCAAGCTGAACTACTGATCCAGATTAAATTTTGAAGATGTAATTTTTTTGGATTCACATCATCTGCTGGGTGCCCAGCAGTGCAGGGCATCCAGTATCTAATGGGAATCCCCCACGTCAGGCCACATTAAAAATAATGTGGCTTTGTGTCAGGGCTGCCGCTGATGTGGCCCTGACGTGGGGGATTCCCATTGGATGCTTGATGCCCAATAGATGATGTGAATCCATTTTTTTTTCTCATGATCTCATGTCTTAATGACTTCGAACATGAACGACAATGTTGTTAATCTTCACTCAGACATCTATCTATCTATACTATTTATAACGAGAATAGGCCCCATGGGAATCCTGCCGAGCAAAATATTCCACTTTTCAAAACAGCCCTTCCATACCATGGTGAAGATTCATTAATAAAAAGGTATAATGGTCAAAACTGTCTCAATTTTTCTTAAAATTTAATAATCAGTTGCAAAATTGTTCCCCCTCTGCCTACTTTCTTCATAGTGAAGTACTGTATGTGCACCTAATTAGTTTATTAAGAATAAAAGGGACTTCACATATACATGTAGAAAGATTGAGTTAAATGAAATGCCCATTAGTACGTAAATTTCATAATTTACATGATTATCTAGATAACTAAACAATAATGTGAAGCTTAATTTGAGATATGGGCTGAAACCAATGAAGTAGGAATGGAAATGGGGTAGGTTAAATGTGGTAACTCGCACCACCCCTAAGTTAGCGTTTAGTATGATGTAAATCTAGTTTGGGGCGAGTTAAGGTTTAGCTAAACCCTTTGGCCGGTTAGGGTTTGCCAAAACCCGCCCAAAACCAACACCGGTTTGCATCCCTACTATTAAAGGAGGAGAAGGCATGAAAACGTGACATTTGATCCATGAGAATGGATATTGTGGGGTTGGTTGGTGGTGGAGTTTTGAAAGATAACCAGGTTCATGAAGGAGACTTGAATATTTTGTTTATGAGAGAAGTTCTAGAGTTTGTGAATATGTTCTTTGATAGAAGTGTTCATCATGGATGGGCTATGTCACAAATTCTTTGTAGAGCTCCCCACGTAATGGACTGCATCCCTTTATTTAAATTCTTTCATGTCAATGGAGAACCTTGTTCATGTATAGTAACCTTGAATATATGGGTTAAGAAGCCTGATTCTTCATACTGAATGCTTTTTCTTTATCTAATAGGGATAAAAAAGAAAAAAATAAATTAATATTTCTTTCTTTGCTTATTTGACATGTTAAAGCTTTGTTGGTTCAAAATTATCCTTTTTGTCAAGGTAAAATGTTTTGACAAAATATCTTGGAAACGGAATGACATCTGCTGCAGTGCTACACTGCATTTGTCACTACTATGATCGTGAGATGCTGCCATGTGAAGCATCTCACGGCTCATATTTTTCATTGTTTTGCATGGGGCCCACTTGATTAAACACAAGGCGTGAGATGCTCCACATGGCAGCATCTCACGGCCACATCAATGAAGAATGCAGTATAAAACTGCAGAAGATTTCATTCCCTTGGAAACACTTCTCGGTGTTGATTAACATATTAATTAATGAATCAAAATATTCCTTGAACTAATAGGACCTCAAGGCTTACTGAATAAGAGATATTTTTGTGATAAGATAGATTAATAGTGTGAAGAGGATACATATTTTGGCCAGCTTAAATGTCACAAGTTAACAATTGTGAGTGGAAGATTTATTTTTTGATTAATTTTGAGATAAATATTTACTAGCCAGTAAAGAGTTTAACTGAAAAGAAATTTGTTTATGGATTTTCTAGACTGATAATTAGTATCAATATAGTTTCAAGATATTTTGCCAAAATATCTTTATTGTCCTGGAAAACTTACTTTCATTTGCATTGAGCTTTTCTTTTAGTTCATATCAATTTTTTAGTTTATATTCGTGAAATAAAGCCTAAAAAGTACAGTTGGATATTTCACTTCATAGCTAGGTTGAAAAGAGAAATAAACATTTTGTCCTGTTATTTGGATAAAATGTATGGTTTGACATCCTTTGCGCTTTTCCCGTCACACATCCATGTTCTTTGAGAGAGATACTACTACGTGGAGCATCTGATTAGCAAGTTTTTCTTGTTATAAACATAAAGAGAACCTATATATTGAAAAAGCCCTAATCATCATATTTTTCATGTGGCAGCATCTTTTTTAAAGATCTCCCAACCTAGAGGAGAAAATCATAATGGATGTCATTTTCTAATGCACTACCATGGTGGAGAGAATGTGGGAAAAATGGTTTTGCAATGAAGCAAAGAGAAGAGGAAATACAGAAAGCTGGAAAGTCATTTAGCCTAATTGAATTCTAGTTTATCTTTATGGTCATTTGAGTTATCTTTTTTACTAGTAGCTGAGCTTATGAATATTCATCCATGACTTGGAGGTGTCATCCAGATTTGGTACTTTATACAGTTCTCATACCGTAAGAGCGGCGTGGAGGAGGCTTGAACTTAGGTCTCGGGAGTTTCAAGGGCTTTGAACTCAACCAGAGCCCAAAAGAGTCGGCGGATTCCTTTTCACAAACAATCTAAAAAGTAAAACCCATAGTTAATGGGCTAAGCCTTGGTTTCAAGTTCTTATCTGAGCTCGGGCCTGGATTCGTACTCAATCCGGTCCTTGTCAGCCACTCACCTTCATCCGATTTAGATGAACTACAGAACTAGGGTTTACGAGGAAACCAAACCCTTTGCCCTCTCTCTTCCTCCCTTTCCCCTCCTTCTGTTCAAATCGAAACCCTTATTTTTCGTTTTCGTTTCAAAACATCAACGCTGGAGTTTTATTTGTTTTTCACTTGCACAATCACGTGTGTAACCTTAAACCCTTGTCGTTCTTAAAAACCTAGGTTTTTGTTGCTTTCAGTTGTTCTTATGTATACTATTTACGGGATTTGTTGAACGATTCAGAAATGTATCTATACAATCTCACTCTGCAGAAAGCCACTGGTATCGTGTGCGCCACTAATGGGAACTTTATTGGTGGGAAGTCTCAAGAGATTGTTGTGGGGAGAGGTAAAGTTCTCGAGCTGTTGCGCCCCGACGAGAATGGTAAGATTCAAACAATTCTATCAGTTGAGGTGTTTGGAGCTATTCGGTCTTTAGCTCAATTTAGGTTAACCGGTTCTCATAAAGATTATATTGTTGTGGGTTCTGATTCGGGTCGAATCGTGATTCTCGAGTACAACAAAGAGAAGAATGTTTTTGACAAAATTCACCAAGAAACTTTTGGTAAATCTGGTTGTCGAAGGATCGTTCCGGGTCAGTATCTGGCTGTTGATCCAAAGGGTCGTGCGGTGATGATTGGTGCTTGTGAGAAACAAAAGCTTGTTTATGTGTTGAACAGAGATACTGCCGCGCGGCTGACGATTTCGTCACCATTGGAAGCCCACAAGTCTCACACCATTGCGTATTCGATTACTGGGGTGGATTGTGGTTTTGATAACCCAATGTTTGCTGCAATTGAGCTTGATTACTCAGAAGCTGATATGGATTCAACCGGGCAGGCTGCGAATGATGCCCAGAAACATCTTACGTTTTACGAGCTTGATCTTGGGCTTAATCATGTATCCAGGAAATGGTCGGAGCAGGTGGACAATGGTGCTAATATGCTCGTTACAGTTCCCGGAGGTGGTGATGGCCCCAGCGGTGTCCTTGTTTGTGCGGAAAATTTTGTCATTTATAAGAACCAGGGCCATCCTGATTTACGAGCTGTCATTCCTAGGCGAGCAGATTTGCCTGCAGAGCGTGGGGTGCTCATAGTGTCAGCTGCTACTCACAGGCAGAAGTCTATGTTCTTCTTTTTGTTGCAGACAGAATATGGGGATATTTTCAAGGTTACCTTGGAACATGAGGGTGACCGTGTAACAGAGTTGAAGATTAAATATTTCGATACAATCCCCGTTACGGCCTCGATGTGTGTTCTGAAAACGGGGTTCTTGTTTGCTGCATCAGAGTTTGGGAATCATGCTCTGTATCAATTCAAGGCAATAGGAGATGATGCTGATGTGGAAGCATCATCAGCTACATTGATGGAAACAGAAGAAGGTTTCCAGCCGGTGTTTTTCCAGCCTAGGGGCCTTAAGAACCTTGTTAGGATTGACCAAGTTGAGAGTTTGATGCCAGTCATGGATATGAGAGTTATAAATCTGTTTGAGGAAGAGACTCCTCAGATATTTACTCTCTGTGGCCGAGGACCTCGTTCATCATTGCGCATACTAAGACCAGGTCTAGCCATCAGTGAAATGGCTGTGTCACAGCTCCCTGGTATCCCGAGTGCTGTTTGGACAGTGAAGAAGAATGTGAATGATGAGTTTGATGCATACATTGTTGTATCCTTCGCAAATGCAACTCTTGTGCTGTCCATTGGTGAGACAGTTGAAGAAGTGAGCGATAGTGGATTCCTTGATACAACTCCTTCTCTTGCTGTTTCTTTGTTAGGGGATGATTCTTTGATGCAGGTCCATCCAAGTGGTATTAGGCATATAAGGGAAGATGGGCGTATTAATGAGTGGAAAACTCCAGGAAAGAGGACAATTGTGAAGGTCGGCTCTAATAGGCTTCAAGTTGTTATCGCTTTGAGTGGAGGAGAGCTTATCTACTTCGAGATGGATTTAACAGGTCAGTTGATGGAGGTTGAGAAGCATGAAATGTCAGGAGATGTTGCTTGTTTGGACATTGCCCCAGTACCTGAAGGAAGACAAAGATCACGATTCCTTGCAGTTGGGTCCTATGATAACACAATTCGTATCTTATCTCTGGACCCTGATGACTGTATGCAGATTTTGAGTGTGCAAAGTGTCTCTTCACCTCCAGAATCCCTTCTCTTACTTGAGGTTCAGGCATCTGTAGGTGGGGAGGATGGTGCTGATCATCCTGCTAGTGTTTTCCTCAATGCTGGTTTGCAGAATGGGGTTCTGTTTAGGACAGTTGTGGATATGGTGACAGGTCAGCTTTCTGATACACGTTCCCGATTCTTAGGACTGAGAGCACCAAAACTCTTCTCTTGTAGTGTAAGAGGGCGACGGGCAATGCTTTGCTTGTCAAGTCGACCATGGTTAGGTTATATTCACCAAGGACATTTCCTGTTAACTCCTCTTTCATATGAGACCCTAGAATATGCTGCCTCATTTTCATCTGATCAGTGTGCTGAAGGTGTAGTTGCTGTTGCTGGAGATGCATTGCGGGTTTTCACCATTGAGAGGCTGGGGGAGACATTTAATGAGACTGTAATTCCTCTAAGATACACTCCTAGAAAGTTTGTCCTTCAACCAAAGCGGAAACTGTTGGTAATGATTGAGAGTGATCAGGGAGCATTCACTGCAGAAGAGCGTGAAGCGGCAAGAAAAGAGTGCTTTGAGGCTGCTGGGATGGGG
This sequence comes from Buxus sempervirens, assembly GCA_947561395.2. Lineage (NCBI taxonomy): Eukaryota > Viridiplantae > Streptophyta > Magnoliopsida > Buxales > Buxaceae > Buxus > Buxus sempervirens. The sequence continues at coordinate 56,530,991 of OX387183.1, read as the reverse complement.
GAGAATGGGAATGCAAATGTGGAGCAGATGGAGAATGGGGGTGACGATGAAGATAAGGATGATCCTCTCTCTGATGAGCAGTATGGTTATCCAAAGGCAGAATCAGACAAGTGGGTATCCTGCATCAGAGTCCTTGACCCAAGGGCAGCCAAAACGACATGTCTGCTAGAGCTTCAGGATAATGAGGCTGCTTTCAGCATATGCACAGTTAACTTCCATGATAAGGAATATGGAACTCTTTTAGCTGTTGGTACAGCAAAAGCATTGCAGTTTTGGCCCAAAAGAACTTTTGCTGCAGGGTTTATTCACATTTATAGGTTCCTGGAAGATGGAAAATCCCTGGAACTTCTGCACAAGACACAAGTGGAAGGTGTTCCACTTGCTTTGTGCCAATTCCAAGGAAGACTTCTTGCTGGAATTGGACCTGTGCTCAGATTATATGATTTAGGGAAGAGAAGATTGCTTAGAAAATGTGAGAATAAGCTGTTCCCCAGTACAATTGTCTCTATTCACACATACCGTGACAGAATTTATGTTGGTGACATCCAAGAGGTATGTACTCTAACAAAGACTGGTGAAAGTTCTTTGAATGCTTATATTTTCATTTCTCTCAAAGTGCATGGGGATGAAATTTATATTCTAGTTCTATCATTGCTGTGTGTGTTACAGCATTTTGAGTGTATATTTTGTTAGTGTGCTTTTTTTTCTTCCTAGAAGTATGTTTCTATAAAGTTCACGACTTCTTAATTATCACGAAAATTTTATCTAATTTTCTTAAGGAGCTGTCAGTTTTCATCTAATCCGAAATCTTTGTGATGTTTGAATTATATTTCAACTTCTTTGGTTTGATCAGCACAACCTATAATGTTATAACAATGTTTAATTTTGATTATTATTTTTTGATACATAAATATCATTAAATAAAGTTAATTGTTTGGTTGTAAAACTCTTTAACTTCTATTCTATGTAACATTTCTGAAATTATAGCGTCTGGAAATTCATTTATGTTTTATATTTATTAACTCCTTTTTGGTGGATAATTCTTATAATAAAATGATTTCTTATGTTGTGTAAACTAAAATATTACATAGCGTCCATTTTTCCTTGTTACTGCTAACAAGAGAAGTAATGGGTTGGGCCATGTATAAGAACCAAAATTCTGTCCTCACTGAGATGTAAAATAATCTTAGTGATAGGTTTTTGTTTTATCTTTTGGTATTTATGTGTTTCGTCTTCAAATCAATAGTTCCTTTATGCATTGATGCTGAGTCATGTCAGATGAAACTCTCAGTTCCAGTGGGTACTGATAGGAAAAGACTGATGGTACGAAATGCTTAATAAATTGCATTAACTTTCTGGTCTGATGCCAAGTTTTGGCTGATTGGTAATGTGTTTTAAAAAGTTTTGGCTGATTAATATGTGTTTTAAAATGATTTTTGGTTGTAGTTGTTTGTTAATATGTAAGATTCTATTTGTGAATGGCAGCAAATCCAAAGAGGTCGCAACTCATTTCCTCCTCATTTTCACTCGTGTCTGTGTATGTAAATTTAAATTTCTGGCAATTTAGTTCACGTGTCCGCTAAAGAGGGCCAAAGTATGGCAAGTTTTCAATGTGCACACAAAATCTCATTAGCTGGCAGGGGATTGGATCCAACGTCCTGATTCCCAATTAGTTTTTTTTCTACCCTTTGCTGTTTCTATGTTTATTTTATCAAATTTATCTTTACATTTAATATTTGTCCAAACCATATTTTGTGACACTACTTGAATTCTTGTTACAAAATATTACTCACCTCTTTTGTAGAGCTTTATTCCATTCTGCCTCCACTTTATGGACTATAATTGGGAAGCACCACAGTTAATGTTTATGCATTTAATTGTGTGGTCGGATAAAGTCAAAATATAAAGAAGAAAGAAAGTTTGACTAAGCACTTTTAAGATTAGTAACTGAAACTTTAGCAGCTCTTCTGATGGAATAAAATGCCAGATTAACCTCAACTATAAGTTAATGTAAACTTTGGGAAGATAATTTTCTTAATTTAGTTGCAAGAGCATGTCTTTGTAAAGGTCCTTTCCAACCTTGCCATAGCTGCACGGCACATGGCGGTCAGCAGTGATCTCAAGCTTGAAAATATGCCAGGATGACATGAACTATGCCGGTATATTTATCATGGCTTCTTTTGCGGAGGGATAAATTACAGTCTGGAAAGATAGTTCTTGGTATAGAATGTGTATAAGTCATGAAAAGCGATCTTGCAAGGCTTTCCTTTCTGATTATCTTCACTTTGATTCTTTTTATTTATAAATTTGTATACTGACTGCTGCTTTTTGGTGATTGCATTTGCAGTCATTCCATTACTGTAAGTACAGACGGGACGAGAATCAGCTTTATATATTTGCAGATGATAGTGTTCCCAGATGGCTCACAGCATCATACCACATAGATTTTGATACCATGGCAGGTGCGGATAAATTTGGGAATGTCTACTTTGTGCGACTACCACAGGACATGTCAGATGAGATTGAAGAAGATCCAACTGGTGGCAAGATAAAATGGGAGCAAGGGAAGCTGAATGGAGCTCCCAATAAGGTGGAGGAGATAGTACAGTTCCATGTTGGTGACGTGGTTACATGCCTACAGAAGGCATCTCTTATACCAGGAGGTGGGGAGTGCATCATTTATGGGACTGTATTGGGGAGCTTGGGGGCATTGCTTGCGTTCACCTCTAGGGAGGATGTTGACTTCTTTTCTCACTTGGAGATGCATATGAGGCAAGAACACCCACCTTTGTGTGGAAGAGATCACATGGCATACAGATCTGCTTATTTCCCTGTTAAGGTAAAGCCATTGCTGCTAATCTCATGCTTATGCAAATCAATTTAATTCCTGCTACCTGTGCGCACATCTTGTGGTGAATCTACCAGACATTTTTCCTATATTTGTCTGCCATGCCTAAGGAGCATACCAAGGATTCAATACCTTGATCATCATCTCACTCCTAGGATTCTCATTTTGTCAAGGCTCCAAACCCCATCACGTCTTTGATGTGCTTGACCAAGTCATTAAAATTTCAGATACTCATCCTTAGGGATGTTGGAACTTTGCATTTTGAACTCAACTGCCTAACAAAATTGAGGCATATATAGTTCAACATGCCTCAGTTTCAGCCCACTCTTTTTCTAGAAGAGATAGTTGGACAGGGATATTCTTTCAATTTCATCAAGCCAAAGAATCCCATCTTGGTTTTCTGTGACTTGCATTGTTTTATGAGCCACTTGACTGTGCTTAGGCTTGGATTATAGTGACCAATATTTAATTCTATATGTGCCTCGCATGTTTTTGTTACATATTTCAATATGGTTAGATTTATGGATGTCATTAGACTGCATATCAGTAGCAAGATTTTCCCTTCTAATTACCCGAGAGCCAGTTCATTCCAGATTTCCTTCTTCTGTTTACTTGTCATTTTGATGCTGCCATATAAAGAAAAATGATCAAGCCTTGCATGTGGCTACCTGATTCCATGGTATGGCAGCAAATATCAACCGATGTAGCCAATTATGGAGACATTCTAGATCTAGTTCCCTTAAAGTAACTGTGAATCAATCATTTCCTTTTATTGTTTGTTTGTTTTTTCTTTTATATTCACAAATTTTAAATAGCAACCTTGACATATGGGACTATATTGCAGGATGTAATTGATGGGGATCTATGCGAGCAGTTCCCCACTCTCCCGCTAGATTTGCAAAGGAAGATTGCTGATGAACTGGATAGGACTCCAGGGGAGATACTGAAGAAACTTGAAGATATTAGAAATAAGATTATTTAAGAAAGGTTTTGCGTAAACTCTTCTGACAGAGAGCAGATCATGCCAATCCATGGATACCTTTGGGCCACAATTTTCTTCATCAAATGACGCTGCAATTTGGGAAGTATCAATGTCTTATCGTTCCATTTACTACCAGATCTGTTTGGATAAAGCCTCGTCTTTGGATTGCATTGGAACTGTGACCCCTGTAGGTGTAATGTTTTTAGCATTTCGTACTAGAAAGGCAAGAAATTTTCAAGAATCCATTTGAAGTCTCCATCTCTTGGGTTGTACTAGTATAACTCTTCTTGTTAATCAAAATGTAGGCTTATTGTAAATTAGTGCTGCCTTTTTTTTCCCTCATGAAATTTTGCGCGTTTCGGATTTTTAAGGTGCAACCTAAATTGGTTTGTGGTTTCGCTTCCGAAAGGAGTTCATTGTTTTGCCTGTGTTTCTAAGACGTGCAGTATCTGTTAATGGTAAAGAAACTGATGGACGAGGCTGCAGATAACTCAAAACACTTCTTTTTATACACAACATTCCTATAAACGAGGCTGCCAATGCAATACTCCTTGCATACAAAATCTGTGCTTTTGATATCTTCTTTGATGGTACAATTACCGTTCAATACAATGGTTGCCAGTGGAAGAAGGCAAAAATAGTTGCCAATGTTCAATGTGGAAAAGTACCCAAAAAACAAAATAACATCATGTAATGAAACAGGATCTCTAACCTACAAATGAAATATGTAACGAGAGAAGAGGCATGCTCTTCACACCTTACAGAATTGATCATTTTATTAGAGCCCTTTTCCTTCGTCTTCGCTCAAGATGCGTTTCTGGAAATCAGTCACCATTAGAGGCAACCCTTCCCTCAGAGAGATCTTTGGCTCCCAGTTCAGCAGCTCCTTTGCTTTGCTGATATCTGGTTTCCTTTTATGTGGATCATCAGCGGTATTTGACTTGAATTCAATGGTTGCACTAGAATCAATTGTTTCTTTAACAACCTGTGTTCAGGGATTTTGTTATGCCAATTAAATTTTCAAATCAGAAAAAAAAAAAAAAAAAATTGCAGATAGGTGGACCTGCACAGAGGTGAAGACAGACCTCTGCAAGCTCTAACATGGTGAACTCCCCTGGATTACCCAGGTTGAAAGGCCCAATGTGTTCAGCTTCCATTAATGCCACAAGTCCATCAACCTGAAATGAGAGATACCGAGTCCTCTTTCATATAACTTTGTAAGTTTCAACAAGGATGTGATGTCCTCTTATCTTATGACACAAAATGAGCAAAATTTATACAATAAATGGAATCATTAAAATTTGAAAACCCGCATAGTCAAAACTTGGCATTTGGAAATCCATCTAAGAAGCCGGTTCCTGGTTTTCCTGATTGATCATCCGGCCAGTTTGGTTCTGAAAAAATTGGTTAGTTCAGAGCTCTGAACTTGATGATGCCCTTCAAATACTTTGCTCATAGTCACAGCTACAGATGAAAAGCAAGATATCCTATCATGCTTGAGGGTGCATATCTATAAACTAAATACTAGAGTTGATGCCCTAAAGAGAAAGATACATATATACAGAAAATGTATGACAAAAAAAGTAACTTAACAGTCTCAAAGAATGAGGTGATACACATAAAATGATGAAGGTGGATAATCTGTAAAATACCAAGTCAGAGACATATTGGAAGCTCCGTGTTTGTTTTCCATCACCATATACAGTCAATGGTTGTTTACGGATGGCCTGCAAAAACAATGGTAAAGCAGTTACAAGATCATCTCCATAACAGAATTTGAAAAATATCATGATTTAATTAATTCAGTGAGTTATTAAAGCATAAACCCAGGAACAGATACTGGGAGATAAAAACCTGAGCAACAAAATTGCTGACCACCCGTCCATCATCTATACACATACGGGGTCCATATGTATTGAAAATGCGTGCAATACGCACCTGTAAACAAAGAATTCAGTAGTAGTTATTTCAGTGAATCAGCTAATAAGCACCTGATAAAGAGTGAACATGCTTACAGGAAACTAAAAACTGATCATAGGTATCGCCAAGCTCTTACATTTTTTTAAGCTCAGTGCTTCATTCTTACAAAATAAAGAACATCAAATCCTAACATACAAGCTTACCTTCTCAAATAAAAAATAGAAGAGAATTCAAAATCCCTGCTCTGCATCTTTTTCACTAACATATAATATGCCGTATACATATTTTTCTTCTAAAGAAATTTTCAATTGAAATATTAGATTCCGTTATTCAATTACCTCAACATCTGCACCTCGATGGTAATCCATTGTTAAAGTTTCAGCCGTGCGCTTTCCTTCGTCATAACAGCTTCTCACCCCTATAGACTCTCAATCATTCAAAGGTTTGGGCAAAAATTCATAAACAAAGATCGCAAACATATGGACAGAATTATAAGTTGAAGCTCACCAATTGGATTCACGTTCCCCCAATATGTCTCCTTCTGTGGGTGTTCAAGAGGATCCCCATAAACCTCACTAGTACTTGTGAGCAAAAACCGCGCTCCTATTCTCTTGGCCAGTCCCAACATGTTGAGGGTACCCATAACATTTGTCTTGTAATCACTCACAGTCAAGATCCCAAAAGATTGAAAAAATTGTCAAAGGGAATAAAATCCAAGGAAAGAACAGAAAATAGTCCACAGACAGCAACATTTGAGAAGGATATGATGGTCTTGATCGGATTGTATTTGTAATGAACAGGTGAAGCTGGACAAGCCAAATGATAAATCTGATCCACCTCTAAAAGAATCGGCTCAACCACATCATGCCGAATAAGCTCAAACCTTGTATTCCCAAAATGGTGCATCACATTTTCTTTCCTTCCAGTAAAGAAATTATCGATCACGATGACATCGTTTCCAATTCCCAAGAGCTTATCAACAAGATGACTCCCGACGAACCCAGCCCCACCAGTCACCACAATTCTCAACCGCCGCTTCCCAATCCCCGCCGGAACTCTTCCGTAATTGTCCTCCCCGTAATTCTCCGATCTCCTATACGGATTCGAAACCCGTTTGTGACTTGTAACGCCAACTGGGATCATTCTGGGCATTACAGATTGGGTTTCGGAGGGGCCGAGATTGGATAAGATGGGCTGGAGGATGAAGAAGGTAGAAGCGATTAAAACGCCGGCGAGAATGAAGAGAAGCCTTTGCTCCTTGAGAAGGTAATTAATAGAATTGGGAAGGGACCTCGGTTGTTTTAGGGTTTTGGATGAATAAGCAGATGGGTGGACTGATGTTGGATTCTCTTCATCTCGTCTGTGATTCACGTTTGATTGCTTGTGGAGCTGTTTCATGTTTCAGATCTTTTCCGCCCCTTTCGAATTGAGAATTCAAGGGTTTGTAACAACCTAAACGTTAAGATCTACCTCGAGTAAAGGGTAATGAGGTGGAGTCTCAGGATCTCGGGAAGAAATTTCAGTGAAAACGAGATGCAAACTTCAAGATCCACAGAGCATTTGAAAGCTTACAGCATTATCGATTCGACATTAGTGACGCCTCTCAACACTGCTTTGGGGCAGTAGCTGGGCCGACAGTTGACGCTATTTTACTTCACAGCTCAAACATCGCTCTACACTGCGATGACTTCCTCTGCACATTTTCCCGAGCCATCCGTGTCCTTGGTGGGAGTTGGGAGAAAGGCCCCAACACAAAATTTTCACTAAGAAAAACCTCTTTATTATCTCAAATTTAAAATTTTTGTTTTTCTTCCTGTCCAACTACGTGGCAATATCTTAAAGTTCACATGAACGCGAGAGAAAGTCCATAGAATGTCAAACCCCTCATTTTTTTTTTTTGGAAAATTTAATTTTTAGTGTACTTTATCAAACTAATTTAAGATTTAGTCGGTAAAGTTTTGAGTTTTAACTTTTAATACACAGTTATCAACATAATTAATTTTTAGTATCATTTCAAATTTTCAATATTACGCATAAATTCTTCTAAAAATACCCTTATACAACTTACTTCCGAGACTTGTACAAGCTATTTTAGACTTGTACAAGTAATAAAATGACTACAAGTCAATAAATTAACTTGTACAAGTCAATAAAGTGATTTGTACAAGTCATTTAGATAAGTGATGTAAGGGCATTTTTGGAATAGTTGATTTGTAATAGTGAAATGGCACTAAAAATTAATTATTTTGATAAAGGTATACTAAAAGTTAAAACTCAAACTTTGCCAACTAAATCTTAAATAGTTTGATAAAGTATCACTAAAAATTAATTTTCCCTTTTTTTATGATTATATTCACAAAAAAAGAAAATTTTAAACAGAGTTTGAATTGGGGATTGTTTTGGGTCTTGTTCGGCCCATAAAGTCATCCCAAACACATTGAGAAATAAGGAGAGGGAGTTTCCTCAACCAAAAACAAGAAGAGTTCGAAGTAGCATAGTTCGCCAGACTATCCGCCACACAGTTTGCCTCCCTAAACACTGCTCTGAATCTGATGTCTTCAAGAGAGTTGGACAAGAGGTAGATTTTTTCAACTTGGGTTGTAATCTTCCATGGGGGGTCAGACTTTTGAGCAAGAATTTCTATTAGAGATTTGCAATCGCCTTCAATAATGACTTTGTTAAAATTGAGATGTGCTGCCATTCGGAGACCCTCAAGCACTGCCATTGTTTCCGCCATTAGTGAGTCTGTGATTCCTAACCTTGATGCTATGGCTCCAATGCAGACTCCATCACTGTTCCTCACTATACATGCAATTGCCGCTTGACCGGGGCTCCCTTGGGTTGCTCCGTCTACATTGATTTTGATTCAGCCCTCACTTGGTTTTGCCCACCTGATGTAGAGGTCCTCGGCCTTCTTCAACATCCCCAACTGGTCTTCTTTGTTCAATCTCCTTGAGTCCTCCTATAATACAGACATGAAGTTAATATTTTCTGGTAAGGAAGGTTTGATGTTTTCAAAAATCATTTTGTTCCTGGCATTCCAAACCACCTAGCAGCTGTTCGCCCAAGCTGTTGAGATGATATTAGAATCATTGAGGTATTTGTCCTGAGGTTGCATGAGGTCCTTGAACAGCCATCCCTTGCATGTTTGGGGATGTGAAGGCTCCCCTAGCAACCCACCCATGGCGCCAAACCATATAGCCCTGTTGAAACTAAACTTAAGGAACAAATGAGCATTTGAGTCTTGATCTTGATTGCACAAAGAACATAATTCAAGAGGAACATTTAATCTAGAATGGAGAAGTTCATTGGTTGGCGTACCTTCTTGCAGCAATTTCCACATAAAGAATTTGATTTTCTGGGGGCAGGGAAGATGCCATAACTTGAGCCACTTACCTGCATCCATCTGCTGTTCTTCACCATATGTTATCATACGATATGCTGAGGTCACAGAGAAGCTGCCCTTAGCTGTCCCTTTCCAAATGAGTCTATCAGAGTCAGCCATCTTACTAATGGGAATCTCTAAGATCTTTTGCACCACCAGGGGATTCCAAACTTCTATAATTTTCCAGGTGTTCCAGGTTCTAAGCTGTTGGTCTATTAAATCCCCTAGGTTATTTAAATTCTGAATTTCCTCATTTATAATCTCCTCTCTCTCCAAGTTCTGTTTCCAGCCACTCTCCCCTATCCCAATTGATCGACCATTTGCTATTATCCACCCCATACCCTTCTTGATCACCTCTCTGCTTTGGCATATTTGTATCCATAACCAGGAATCAGTTCTCTTTATTGGAACCTTTAAGAACTCTTCATTTCTGCAGTATTTAGCTCTCATGAGATTACTCCACACTTTGGATTCCTTTTGGGACATCCCCCAAGCTACTTTGGCAAACATAGCCTGGTTAAATTTCCTACTATTCTTTATGTTTAATCCCCCACATCTAGTAGGAAAACAGATTTTTTCCCAGCATATAGTGTGAATGGTTCTTTCTTTATCAGGCTTAGACTAGAAAAAAGTTCTAGCTTCCTTGTCTATGTGATCCGAGATGGTGGAAGGGAGTTTGAGACACCCCATGAGGAATTGGGAGGTACTTAAGAGGGAAGCATTTATGAGAGTCACTTTTCCAGCTTGATTTAAAAATCTAGCTTTCCATCCAACCAATTTTTTTTGTTAAATTTCTCAATGATTTCTTGAAAATTGTGAATCTTTGGATTTTTGAGGAAGGTGGGGATTCCAAGGTATTTTCTAGGCTTCCTAGTTGGTTTTATTCCAAGCTCTCTGGCCATGTCCCCCTTATTCTTACCTTTGATGTTGGGGCTAAAATATAGTTCGGACTTCTCTTGATTAAAACTATGGCCAGCACTCTCACAGAAGATGTCTATAATGGTTTTGAAGTTCATGACATTTTGTTTTGTGGCTTTCCCAAATATAAGGAGATCATCAGCATACAAGAGGTGGCTAATGGGATCAGCAACAATGTTGGCTTTAATTCCATTTATAAAGTTGCAATTTTTAGCTTTAATCAGAGAGGTAGACAGAACATGTTGGGTGATAATAAAGATGTAGGGAGATAGAGGATCTCCTAGTCTAATACCCCTAGAAGGAGATATCAACCCACATGATTTTCCATTGATAAGGGCACTATAAGATACAGAGTTTATGCACATCATGATCAGATTAATGAACCCCTTGTAGAATCCACATGCTTTAAAGGTCTTCTTGATAAAATCCCAATCCAACCCGTTATAGGCCTTAGATAAGTCCATTTTTGCAGCAAAAAAACCCTTTCTTGTTTTTTTTTTGTTTTGTTTATGGTATGATAGAGTTCTTGGGCAGCAAGGATATTCTCTTGAATGTTTCTACCCGGGACAAAAGCAGATTGGAATGTGGAAATTATCCTAGAGATCAGAGGCCTCAATCTATCAACCATAATCCTATATATGATTTTATAGATGAAATTGCAAAGGCTGATAGGCTTGAATTCATTGGGTTTTCTGACTTAGGAATAAGCACAATGAAGGTATGGTTTAGCTTTTTGTCCATGTACCCATTAGAAAAGAAGTCTCTCACTACCTTTGTGACATCTTCACCCACCACCTCCCAATAGTTTTGATAGAAGAGCCCTTGAAAGCCATTTGGGCCAGGGCTCTTAAGAAGGCCAAGATTTTTAATAGCATTCCTAATCTCCTCATTAGTGACCTCTCTCATTAACCCTTGGTTCTCCACCTTAGAGATGCAATTGTCTACCACATTGAGGATAGAAGTGTCCCTTTCTCTGTTTTCGGCAGAGTATAAAGTGGAAAACTAATCTATGAAGATTTTCTCTATTTCTTTAGGCTCATGGATATCCTCTAAATTCTCATCCTTGATAGAGATGATTCTATTAGTTTGTCTCCTGTTAATGGTTGTTAGATGGAAGAATTTGGTGTTAAGGTCACCATCTTCCAACCATTTAATTCTAGATTTTTGATACCAATAAGTCTCTTGGGCTCTAAGGTCTTTTAGGTACTCTCTTTGCACTTGTTTCCCCTTAGAGATTAACTCCTGGGACTTAGAACTCTGTAGTTTCTTTTGAATTTCCTTTAGCTCGTTGTACTTCTCTTCTACTCTCTTATTAATGTTCCCAACTTCATGCTTGCTCTAGTTATAGACACCTGATTTTTGCACCCCCAAAAGTGCAGAAAATGAAATTCTAATCAGTCAAACCCTGAGGGGGCCAAAAACTGATTTTTTCAATTGGGTGCAAATTGACCACCGTACTTCTTCCTATTGGATAGAAAATTCCTACACGACTCCAACGCAACTGACTTTGCTCAAATCGGAGTCTGGATGAAGAAGTTATGAGTCGGTCAAACTTGAGGGAGAGTAGAAATTGGTTTTTTGCTAAAACCCGAGTTTGTTGCCAAACTTTAACTTAGTGGATAGGGAATTCCGAGCTGATTCCAACGCCACCAAGTTTGCTAAAATAGGACATCATATGAAAAAGTTATGGCAATTCAAAGTTTCAGAAAAACTGCCCGTGTGGCGAAAAAGCAGAAAATGACAAAACAAATAAAAATCAGGATTAAAATAATAATTTTCTGAAAATATCTTGATTTACATAATTAAAAAAAATCAAAAACAAAAAGAAAAATAGGATAAAAATCCAAAATTAAAACAAATTGTAGAGTGGTTTGAATTCCGCCATTTTAAAACGTGCGTAACCGCACTATATGTGCGGTCGAGTCATGACCCCACATATAATGTGGTCACGTTCTTATCCATATCGCCAGCTGTCCCTAGCTGGCGACAGTTGGCGATCGCGCGAGATTTGCACACGTTTTAAACGCGATCGCATTTGAAATGCGGTCAAAGCTAAACCGCATTCAAATTGTGGTTTTGGCCTGATCGCACTATAAGTGCGGTCACGGAATTTTTGCCTATAAATAGGCCTCAGCAACTCATTGTTTAGAGAGCTTCTTCTCCCTATCGTTACTTTGTCCATTTGAAGACCTGCAACCTCCCTAAAACTCTCCTCCACTCACCCAGACCCTATTCTAATACCCAAAATACCCCTGGTTTTCTTCGCTTCTCTTTTCATCAGTTTTACACACAAAACACACGAGAAGCTGTCTTTGAAACCAAGGAAAAGCTCCGAAGTGCTGTCCGCATCTTCCAGAGGACTAAAACACTTCCAATAGAGAAGGTAATAGCAAGGTGAGGTTCCTATTAGCTTTGTAATTGGTATATATTCCAATCAAATCTTATTGAACAGATTTTCTTTTATTTGCTTTGGATATATCTTTGCTTATCTACTTCTCACCACTTTTGTTACTTTTTCATGTTACCGTACGAAGAAATGGGAGGAGAAGAGAGTTCCACATAAGTAAGAGTCTTGTTAAAGCACTCTTAAACTAACCCTTCTTACGTTGGTTTGCTCACTCTTTAAGAGGGGAATGTCCTCTTTGATAATCTTATGTACCCTTAACCTTCTTGCCCTATTTCCTTTCAACTAGGGTAAGTGGGTGTCATCTTATGTGTTTGTGTGTGAATGCCTCCTTGTACATGCGTTTATTTGATTACGCACACACATGCTCACTTCAATTAAATCAATCACAAGATCATTTATGATCGGCTCTGCTGCCTGAGGAACTCTAGAAGTACTGAGACAGGTTGATAGACACCCCCTGGCTTGAGACTTGTACTTAAGTTCAACGTACATCGCCTACTAGGATCTGCCGAGGTATAGCTTTCTGATTTTCATCCATCTGCGATTGAAGGCAACCTAGGGGAACTATTTGGTGTACGGAAAGTTCCTCCAAATGATGCAATATTTTAGATTCGTTCTTAACTAGTTTTTATTATAAACACATGATATCTCATATTAACTTGCTTCTTGTGCTTGTTCATTGCTTACTTATTGGTGGGTTGAAAGTGCATATGGATGGTTTGGTAAAACTGAAAGTTTTTGGCTAAGTAGATTATATAAAGCTCCTGTAGGTGTGTTTGGAAGCTCAAGGCAGGTCGCAAGGACCACTGGAGGAAGGATGAGCCGAACCCATTGGTCGTTTCGGCCATTTTCGAAAGTCAGGTTGAACTGCATACTTAGTGTGGTTTTGGCTTGACCGCATTATATATACGGTCAGATCTGAACCGCAGAGCAAATGCGGTTGTGCCCAGACCTCATTGCATATGCGGTCAAGTTCTGCGGTTAATTAAAAATCCATTTTCTTTGACCCGATTGGACCCAATTCGAGCCAATTTGATGTAAGCTGAACCATTTGGGTTTTTGGGTCAACTCAAACCCGTTTTGAGACCTTGGGCCCCTTTAGGCCCACTAATGCTTCGTGGGCCTTCCAACGGGGCCCAAATTCAATCCGGCCCAAACTAAAGCCCATTTTCAATAAATGGGCCCTAGGCCATCTGGTTAATTGCTCGTGGGCCCATCCCAAGCCCATTGGGCCCCAAAAGCTTTAACCAACTTAATTAACTTGCATGTTTAAATTAATTCAAAACCAAAACAACTAAATCCAATAAGGGTTACCCAATAACCCAGATTGGGCCATGGGCTCAATCCCAGCTCAGATTCCAACGGGCCCATACCCAACCCACTTAATAAAAAAGGAGCTAAAGAAGATAAAATTAATTAAAATTGGATCTACACCTTCAGTGATCCCCACTAGACCAAGCAAAATACATGTTGGATTAGGAAATGGTGAGATTAAGTTGACTTGAACCAGGGAGACCTGAGGGACCCGTTAGATTGACAGGGCGGGTCGGGGTGTTTTCGGACTTCCTCGAACGTAACCGAGAACTTAGCCAGAGTCTTTAGAAAGCTGTAGACCAGTCAAATTAGACTGAATAGGTACCCTGGTGTCTGCGTGCACCTCTCAGGCAGTGGCGACTCCGAATGTCCCGAGGCACGCATTCCTGCATGCGCCTCGTCGGTGCGAAATCAGGTGCGCATAGCAGTGAATGAGTTCATTTTTCAGGGATTTAGTTTTTGTATCAAAATTACCACTAGTACCCTTCCAACAGTGTTCAATGATAGTTCTGCTGTTTGGTTCCTCTACCCAAAATTTTTCAAATCTGAAGATTTTCCTAATCTTAGAATGTTTGGGGTTAGTGATGAGGAATAGGGGGTGTGGTCAGAGTCCACTATAGGGTCTTACCAGTGAGTAGCATGGGGGAATTTGATTATCCAGTCGGAACTGCAAAGCACTCTATCAATTTTCTCACTTATTTTATTGATCCCTTTATTCCAAGAATATCTTAGACCTTTACTAAGTAGATCAAACAATTCGCAACAGTTAATGAAATTTTGGAGAAGGGAAGCTTTGTGTACCTTAATGTGATTACCCCCTCTCTTCTCATGGCTGAATCTCACAATTTTGAAGTCTCCCATCGCTGTCCATGGGGAAGTACTGAGTTCTACCCTCCTTGTCAGGTATTTCCATTGATTAGCTTGAATGTGAGCCTTGGAACTGGCATGAATGAAAGACATCTTGAACATTCCTTGTTCTCTATTTGAAATTGTGATGTTGATACACCATTGAGTACTGCTTTCAATTGTTACTTGGCAGGAATTATCCCCCATAACCCAAAAACCTTCTTTTTTGTCCGTAGCTGCCTGCCACCAGCAATTGCGATACCCCATTTTTTTTTTATCTTTCTTTCCGAGTTTCTCTCTTCTAGAAGAGTCTTAGAAAAGAAAACGATATTCGGCCTGTGCTTGCGGATCAGATTACTCAAATGTAATATTGTTGGGGTATGGCCAATCCCCGACAGTTCCACCCCAAAATCTTCATTCTTTTACAGGAGTTTGGGTTTCCGCAACACAAGAGATATCTGAACGACTAGTTATGTTCTGTTGATTTGAAGGATCGCTTTCACAAATGGTTACTTGGGATTTTTTCCTCTTTCTTGGGGGAGTGAGAGCCCCGTCCCTGTCCTGCCATCCCCCAGAGTCTGCATGGAGATCGATGGGTGTTCTCTAATTAGGGACCTGCCTGAAGGTAATGGGGAGTTGATTTTGGGTTTGGCTTCTTTTGGGAGGAGAAGGTTTTATTTTGGATCAAGGTAAGATGAGGGGAGGCTTTAAGCGAGAAGGTTGGGTTCAAAGTTTGACTGGGCTGGCATCTGGCCCCAAATTCAAAAAAACTTGAGAGAAGGAGGTTAGGCCCTTTGAATACCTGCCCAATGTCCAATTGAAAAATGTTACTGTTATGGGTGGACCCGCTAGTCATACCGGAGCCACTTTGCTGCTCCCGACCCGTAGCCTCCAAATCTTTCCACTGAGCCAAATCCTGTCTTTGACTGGAGGTTGTCTTTTCAGTTTCCATCAGCCTCTCTATTTGATACCTCGGCGGTAGACTCAGGGATGAGTCGACTCAAGTCTCCGATTCATCTCTCCGACTCATCATCTTTCCCACTATTGCCGATCAACGGATTTCTTCTCCGAACCATCGGCATGGTGAGAGGCTCGGAATACATACGCGCCTCAAACAAACTACCCCCCTCGATGGTCTTGAACGGCTTTTGACAGTTTAGTAAAGTGTGGCCAATCACCCCACAAGAAACACAATGCATCAGAAGGCATTCAAACTTAAACACAAGCCATATTTTCTCCTCGTTGGGCATATAAAAAAAAACTCCAGATGGGATCGGGTTGAGAAGTGGCAGGGAGACTTTAGCGGCTACCGGTGGGGGGTCTCCACCTTCCTCCGGTATTTCTTCCTCCAAAGATACTCCAAACATATTAAACAGACCCCTCATGATAATTGCATCCTGGAACTTCCTCGGTAGGTTCTGGATCTGCATCCAAATGATAACATTTTTGAAGACAAATTGACTGGCCTGAACCTCCTCACCGATAGGCTCCATAAGCGTCACTATATTGTTTAAAATCCATGGCCTTCCTTTAAGTATTTTGTCTCTTTCTTCTTTGTCGCCGAGAGCCACCAGAAAGCGCTTCGGTCCCACCTTGCTCACCCTGGAGACTTTTATGGTTTTCCACAGACAGTTCAAAATGTTCTTGAGGGAATTTAATTGGAGGTCCTCACCAAAACATTCTAGAATTACAAGCGAGTTCCAATGGTGATTTAGTCTCTGGATATCTTCTTTGGTTGGTTTAAAGATGGTATTGGCTCTTGGGGGAATGAGCATGTCTTTGAGGCTTTGAGTGATGTCTTCCATGGGTAAGGTTGAAGGCAATACCATGTTTAATTAAAGAGAAGGGAGGCTAGTTTAGGGCAGGTTACCACACAAGAGAGAACACTCCTAATGATTTCAGACTCTGGGGAGGCAGGAGATGGAGGGAACTCTGATCGCTTAGTGTGAATTCATGGCGGATTGCCGACTTGAAGAAAACTCAACCCAGATCTTATCCCAAGCAAACAGCTTCAAAAAATGCTTCCCAAGAAAAAAAGGATGTCAAACCCCTTAGAACCTGAGAACCTACTACTTTTGTGTGTTCAAGCACATAAGTAGGTCAGATCGTAATAAGTTCCAATTAATCCAATTTAAAATTTACTAACCCAAACTAACCTTTCACGTGTCTTAAACTGAAGTCATTAAAGCCAAATCCATCTCAAGTATTATTTGAGTTCGGGTTTGGTTTGTGTTGGCCCAAACGAAATATAAATTTTTAAATGTTTTTTATTTTTTGTCACAAATGCAAATAGAATATTACATTCATTGTAGCATTAATGTGTGTGTGAGTAAATATATTATTTTTAAATATTTATATGAGAGAAAATTCACAAATTTGTTATTATATGTTGATGAATCTTCGTTTCATAGTTGATTACATAGCTACAAATATGGTATAAAAGAAAAAAAAACATTTGTGAATAGACACACATACTTGCATATATGTATACGTGTACACATATAAATATATGTATATATATGTTTATGCTATAACTAAGTTGGTTGAATCTTGGCCTTTTAGTTTGTATATCATGGGCTCGAACCCTATCCAAACTCAACTTCAGGCTATAAATGAAGCTTGGCCTAAATTGAAACCCAACCTAAATGCTCAATTCAAACTCTTATTCGGATCGGGTTATGTGGGCTTTGGGTGGTCCAAGTTAGATTTATAGCTCTATGCCTAGGTGATATCAAAGGTGTTGACATGCACCTTACATTTTCCTATACTCATCCGTGCACTTTTGAAAGACCTACTACTACATGGAGAATCCGATCATTCCAGATTTTTCAATAAAAAAAGAAAAAGAAATTCTTACATTTTCAATAGATTCCTAATCTTTAAATGCTTCACATGGTAGCGCGCATCTCTGAGAGTCCACATGGTCGTTTCTCGTGTGAAATCTTGAGAACTATAGAAACTAACTTTGTGTGCAAGTTGCCTACGTTTTACCTTAATAATAAATGTTTAGTTTTGGTGAGTTTGTGTCGTATGAATTCATTCACATTATGAGCTTGAATTATTCATGCGTGAGTGTTTTATATGTATTATATCTTATCATTGTATTCAAAGATAATCTATAGTTTGGTTTTATTATTAACAATTATTTGTATTCTTGAGGAAAAATGACAACTAAAGTATATTTAATTCTTATATATAAATTACAATATTAGTGCACATGTGCAACCCATGTGCCTCACTTGCTAGTTTATTTAAAAACATATATATCTTAACATTTTATAATATACCCGGTAGGATTAGTAACGGGTTTTGTATAGGTTAAAACTCTTAACTATAGGCACTACAAAACGAAGAGGCTTAGAAGGCGACCTTTTACCGGCGGTAAGCGTATTCCGCCCCTAAAAGCACTTTTACCGGCGGTACAAACTATTTCCGCCTCTAAAAGTTAACATATCATTTTTTCCGCTTGAAAAACCCATTGCGCGAGTTTTTTGCGCGCGAAATAGCCTTTAGAGGCAGTAGTTCCCGCCGGAATATTCGCTTTTACCGGCGGTAGGTATTTTCCCGCCAGTAAAAAGTTGGTGAGAGCGTCCCGCCAAATAAAAGGTTTGTTTTCGACGGTAAACAGCTGTCGATAATAATACTTTTAGCAGCGATAGGATCTCTACCGCCACTAAAAGGTAGAAAATAAAAAAAAAATTTTTATTTTCCATAATTTCAACAAGAAAAAATACAATTTTACTGGCGGTTTTCTAAAGCCACCGGTAATAATCAAATAATGCAATTTTTACCAACGGTTTAATTGCCGGTAAAGATCTTCTTTGATTTTTTTTAAAAAACAAGTATTTTACCGGAAAAAATGGTTAGAAGGAAAAAAAAGAAAAGAAAAGAAAACTTGACTTTTAGGGGTGGTAGCCTCCCGCCGGTAAAAGTAAAAGTGGGAATTTTCTTGCTACGCAGTAGGCCAAAAATTTGACTTCACTTTTAGGGGCAGTAGGCTACCGTCGCTAAAAGTAAAAGTGCGAATTTTCAAATTAAATTCAGTTTTGGAGGCAGTAATCAACCGCTGGTAAAAGTCTCCTCTACATATACTAGCCGAGTCTCTTCTTCTTCAACTTGTCTCTTCTTTCTCTCTTCACAAACACTCTTCTTCAACTTGTCTTTTTCTCTTGACAATCTAACTAAAGGTATGTTTTGTTTAACTCTATTTTTGCATTTCTTTTTTCCCCCATCATCTCTATCTACTTTTCTTCTTTAAAACTCTACTTTTTCACTAACCTTTTGATCTTTCTCTCTACAGATTTCTTCTCTCATATATATTTTTTTTGTCTTTTGGCAAAGAGAATGGCATCCAAGGTCGTAGGAGTAATGGATGTGAATTTGCTCTCCCTCTCTCTCCCTCTCTCTCTCTCTCTCTCTCTCTCTCTCTCTCTCTCTCTCTAAATCTTTGTTTGTATGTTGCTGTCCGGCGACTACCCAACGATGGCAGCAAATTTTTTTTTTTTTTTTAATATTACTTTTAGTGGCGGTAGTTCCTGCATAAAAGCCACTTTGTTATTTTTTAAATGCATATTTACCTCCTATTATTATTGTCAATAAAGGTGAAAAGGACTTAATTGAAAATATTTTTTAGTGGTGGTAAGCCTTCGCCAATAATGGGTGAGCAATAATGACGGTAGCTTCTTCTACCGCCTCTATAACCTTTAGCAACAGCAACGTTTGGGGAGGGTGGTTTTACCGCCGATAATACTTTTACGGCGGTATGATAATTGAGTTTTTACCGGTGGTATCCTACCGACGGTGAAAAGAAAGTTTTTTTGAAATCGTCTACCGCCATTAATTGCAATTGTCATTGCAGCTTTATTCCGATGTTGACACATAACATCCAATGGTTGCAGCTTTTCCTCTTTTTAAAATGTTAAAAAAAATTTTTTTTTGATGAAAAAGCTCAACCGTGACATTGCAGCATCTCCCGGTTGGTGCATGAGTAGTATCAGCAAATGGCGGTAGACGATATCATCCCCCAAACCCAACCCAATTAACATTACCTAGGGTCGAACCTAGGCCTTATAGTTAGGATAGGGACACCTCCGATTGACCTTTTGCTTTTCAACTTCTTTCTAAATATACTTATTTCCAACATGATGTGAATTTGCCCCTTTACACATAAAGTTAAAAAAAAAAAAAAAAGGAAGAAAAACAAACATCATTAAATAATAAATACATTGAGGATAAGAATCAAAGCTAATCAAATATAGTTAAGGGAATCATCCTGGAAAAAACTTTCAATCCAAACTTCACAGGGAGACCCTTCCATCACATACCCATTTTCCTTGAACATTCCACTCTTGCAATATAGCATGTATTTATTCAGAGATTTTCTATCCATTTCCGGCTGCCGGATTCCGGCCACCATAACTGTAGTACTAGTAGAACTTATTCAGTCGCATTACTAAAGTTCCAAAACCGGTTTCTTGCCATGCATGACTTGGATCTGGGGGTCATTCTCACCCTTCTGCTCTCTCTCCAATCTGGAGTTTCCATAGGCTGCTCTCTCCTCCAACCAATCGATGATGTCTGCGAATACCATGTCGATGTTTTCCGGTGTCTCCCCTGAAGTGAGTGCGTGCCACATCCCAGGATACAGCTTAAAGGTCTTGTCTGTGCTTGACGCCGACTCGTACAGCAATTTGCTTACAGATGGATCCGTCACCTTGTCGTCTCCTCCGTGCACTATTAGGAAGGGTAACGAAACCTGAATGAAGTGAACAGACACAAGAGTTCAGATTCTGTCTACGATCCATCATTTCATGGAGCTGGTGATCAATAAACGAAATAAGATGAGAAGACCCGATCTCCATTAGAAAGCTGGGACCGCAGATCCGAGCTCTAATGAAAGAATTAGTGGTCTGGGTCCCTAAATTTTGGTGCTTGTCTTGATTTTTGAGATGGCTGGGAATTGCTATTCGATGGTTCATGTGTCAGCTTGATAAAAATGGTTTCTTCATTAGAAAGTTCAGGTATAGGACCGGCAAGGGGGAAGGTTTTGGCAAACCCTAACCTGTCTTTTAAGTGTTTATCCCAGATTAAACTACTCCTAATCCTATCGAGTTAGTAACATGGCGGGTGAGGTTGACAACTTGACCCTACCATATCTGTTATAAAATGTTGAAATATTAGTATTTTTTGTATAAAATATATAAATTACTTAATGAATTTATTTATAAAGTATACATTTATATACAAACATATGTGGAAGTATATCCGGTTTGTGTGGGACGGGGGGCTGCACAAGCCCTTGGGGATTAGTCGTGGTGCGCTCAAATTGGCCCGGATACCCAAGTTTCAAAAAAAAAAAACAAAAATGTGAAAGTATATACTTGAATGAATGAAGGCTAGGTCTGGGCCATGTTAGGGTTGAGTTGATTCTAACCCAATCCAAACTCCACTTATGAAACACCAAAATATAACCATTAGTGGGGTACCATGGTTAACCCAACCCATTTCCATGCGGTTGAAAGTCGTCCTCCTACCTAATGTTTGATGTAAATTTCATAAGTGCACAGATTGGATGGTATTGGTAGGACCCTTATGCCCTTTTTTTTAGTACGATAATGAATGTCATTAGAAAATTATCTGTGAGAACTTTCTGATAAAGAAGTTTTAATTGAAAATCGAACCAAGTTGCATCCCTATTATCCTCTACAATAAATTGGATGGTACTGGTAGGACCCTTATGCCATTTTTTCTTTAATACGATAATGAATGTCATTAGAAAATTATTTGTGATAACTTTCTGATAAAGCAGTTTTAATTGAAAGTTTCCCAAGTTGCATCCCTATTATCCTCTACAACAAAATTTTAAAAATCATATTCCCATGGATTGTGATTGGTCCATGAATATTAAAAAATTAAATATATTACCGTTAAATTTTTTTAAAATTTGAACAGACCAATCAAAGCACTACTACAAGCAAGGCTATGATTTCCATCCATGCCATAGTTCGAGTGTTTCTCGGTCCCATATAGGGCAAGTATGGACAAAGTAGAGAATACAAACAAGAGGGGGTCTTTAATGAGGCCATATTCGCTGGCCCTCACGCTGGAGCATTTGCTGGTCCAACGGTGGAGGGTGTGTATACATAGGTTTCATACACCTATGTGGACACACATTTTACTGTAAGACTAGCAGATCTTCCAACCAAGGGCTCCAGCAGATTTCAAATCGTCTTTAATATCGATTAATTAAGTAGCCTAATATTGACCATGAGACTGTTTTAAATTTTTAGATAGAGCTCAAGAGCCAAGATAATATATTTGAAAATGTCAACTATCTTAGAAGTAAAGACTAAAGAAGGTGAAAAGAAAATTAGATGTATTCAAATCACCACTTAATTAAATAATAGCGAATGCGAAAGATGTGAAAGACTAGAAGATGGATCGATCCGGCAAAACAGGGTCAGAGAGATTATTTTAACTTCAAAGCATGTGATGACAACGGAAAACAGAAAGGATGTGATAGATCAAGACTAATTTAAAATATATTACTATTAATTTAATGACAATTAGTTACTAAAAGGATTAAATAATGACGTACTAACCGACTGACCTTATGAAGGTTCTTTTCAACGTTTAAGCTGGCCGTCAGAAGCTCATGCCCCGTTTTCAAGCGAGGCCTCCCCTTATAGCAATAAGGGTTGGATCGAACCTGCCAAAAAAAAAATATTATTATTATTTTTCATTTTAATTATTTAATGAAAATCAAAATCAAGAAAAAAGAAAAAAAAAACAAACAAGGGTTCAAAATAAATAAAAAAAATACCTCCTCTCTCCAGTCAGGGTCTTTGATAGCAATATCAAGTATATCTTGAGTTGGGACTATTTTCCAAGTGGGAATGATTTTGCATAATTGAGTCAAGATGCTTATAACTAGTGGATGTGGCCTCATATCATCTGCAATCTGAAAATATTTTTGAAAGTTAAGAAAAAAACACACATCATACACCTACATACATACAAATTAAAACAAAACTAAGGCCAAAAAAAGATTGGCTATACCTTACACATGGGGGCCACCAAGACTGCACCATCCCAAAAGTTTGGCATCTTTTGGTGCAAGAGAAGAAGAACAGCTCCTCCCATGGACTCCCCCAAGAGATACCTCAACTTTCTTTTGTTCTCTTTCTTTTCTATTTACCATCACAAGAGCAAGAGAAAGAGAATCATATTAAACTTGGCAAAAATCAAAAGAGGAAATGACCAGAAATTAAGGAGAAGATTCAAGTTCTGACCACAAATGCTAGCGAAGTAATCAGAGCTGTCGTTAACGAGATTATCAAAGCTTGTAATGTATCCATCCAACCCAGAAGACTTTCCATGGCCTTCGTAGTCAATCCCGTAAACTGCAAATCCAGCCTTGGCAAGCCTGGTTCCGGTGCCTCTCATTGAGATGCTGCACTCCATGGCGTAACCATGGCAGATAAAAATTAAGGCTTTTGGTTCTCGGTTTTCCGGCAGCCATCTACACGTGAAAAGTTTCAATCCCCGAGAATTCAGTATAAATTCCTGCACAAGTTTTTAAAGTTTTTTTTTTCCCGATCAAATTAAAAGAACCAAAAAAGATCAACCAAAATGAATCAAAGATCAGATTTTTCAACGGAATAAATTAACAAACCTCTTCGTATCTGATGCTTCCACTACTACGTGCCTGTAAAATTGAATTAAAAGAGAAGGAGATGAGTTAGAGAACGCAACAGTGGAGAGAAGCAATTACGACGTTATGAAGAAGTGAAGAATCTAACCATAGAAAAGGGAGAAGGACCTCTCCTCCTGAGAAGACGATAGATGTTAGATGACCTCTTCTGAGAAGATGATAGATTATGAAGGAAATACGTGGAAGTCGGGATTTCAGAATCAGAAAAGGAAGTATAGGAGCGTGGAATGCGTTGAACGCGTAATCTCCATTTAAATAGTAGCTTTTCTCTTTGACAACTTGGCAATTGGACTAACCTCAATTAATTAAGACCCCACAAGATTAAAAAAAAAAAAAGAAACCCTGGTGTGAGTCGTGTGACAACTTGGATTTTACACGTGGCAAATAATTTAGAATCCCCACTCTTGTCCATATTTAGTTCAACGTGATCCCGTGAGCCGCGTCTTAAACACGATTGAATTTGCCACATGGAAAAGTACGATCCACGTGGACGTTCTCGATTAGCCAAACCATCGTTCCAGATAAGAAATGCTATCGATCGGCGTTAGGTCTAATACTTCTGAAGGTGCGGTCATACCCTAAGCGCACGTTGGAGAAAATCTTATCCGCGTTTTCAGGTCCGTGGGATCCGCAATATCGGCGGCTTTGACTGACAGTGAGCGAGCGAGCTCCGCGTCATGAATCGCGTTTCCGATACTTTGCGATCTTCGGACTCATCGATTAATAAAACGGTAAATTCCAGTTCTTGTTCGATTCAGAGGAAGTCTACATGAACTGGATCATATGGTTATCGACTTGATCTTTACATGAATCAATATATGCGTTTGAAGGAATCAATAAGGAATGAATTCGTCAGTTTATTAACCGATTTATATAGTCTGCACGGAATCAATTAAGATATGCGTTTGAATGAATGAATTAAGAATTAATTATTGACGAATTCTGAAGTTTTAGGGTTTGGTTTGGCGTTCTTGGGACGCTGGAATGATTGTGCTTCTAGTGAGGGCTCTGGGTCAGTTGGTTAGTCTTCGTCAAGATCTGTTTGTCTTGATCATACGTACGTTCTACCTGTTATTTATTATGGCTGTTAAGCGTGGTGACGCATCTTACCAGAAGAAAAGGTCACCATCGCTGACCGGCCGATTTTGCCGAACATGGCAAAGCGTTCCCACCTATCAAGTACACGTGAAAATTCCCTACCACAAAAAAAAAGTACACGTGAAAATTAAGTTGCTGGTGGTGACCGATTCGCATCCTCTACGTTGTATACATCCCCTAGGGTTCCCACCATTCACTTGGGGGCCCCACCATTCAATATGAGGGGCTGTCTACCGCGGACGCTGTAGACGATGCCCATTTAGTGGTAACCGGAGAGTATTGCCGCCTCTGTTACGACGGGCGATCTTCACCATCCATCCACTGTCAACGTTGGTGGGTGGGCCTAGTTTCAAGTTAGTCCCGAAGGTCTTCGAGGTCATATCAGCTGGTGTGACCAGCTGATATAACCTATGTGTACACACCTTCCACTGTTGGACCAGCAGATCTTCCAGCCAACGGTTCCAGTAGATTTCAAGTCAAGGTCTTCCAAGTAACAATCTTTCTTATTTTGTTTTCGTCTCAACTGAAGTCATATTGGAGGAGGCCACTTGCCGGCTATATTATCTCCTTTTTTTCTTTTTTTTTTAATGTAAGTACGTAATTAAAATAAAATTTTAATATATTTATTTCACATACCAAGAATACCCCTTTTAAAATTCTAATTATAAAAAGTTTTAACCTTCTTAGAGCTTAAAGTTATTGGGAATTGAAAATTTTAAGGGAAGTAAAGAATAGAATCTTAATATGATAAAATAACTATTTTTATTTTCAGATAAAAACAATATATTTATAAAATTTGTTAAGAATTCAAGTTCTAATTTAACAATAGAAAAATTGATTGAAAATGAAACTTGAAAAATAGTTATGTGGTAGAATAGTATATCTCTTCTAACAAAACACAAAATCCCAAACTAACTTAATTATTTTCAAAATTTAAAATATATTCAAAATGTGATTTGGATTTTGGAAACTTTATTTTATTCAAACTAAGGGAATGCACGTGCTATGCGCATAGAAAAAGAATTGGAAACGAAGAGGCTGTGAACAGTTAGTTATGGCACGTGACGATAACAAAGAGTAAAATTAAAAAAAAATTTAAAAGGCTTTTTGGGAAGTTAATTTCAACGAAAAACAAACAAGGTTGGCTTTATAGTAGTGATATATTTCTAACATTTGAAATTCCCATTCTATCCTAAATAATTTGAGCATAGAAAAATATTTAAATGTTTTGTAATAAAAATTTTATATAATGTAATTTAAATTTTTGTAACATACAAAGAATCTATTAATATTTTAAAGATCAAATTAAATAAATTAATTGAATATAATAATTTCAATTTACTAATTTAAAGACTAAGAAACTTAATTTTCTAAAACAAGAAATATAAATCCAATAAAGTTCACAAAAATAAAATATCTTTTGAATACATTAATAATGAACGTAGAAATTTACTCTTCTGATTTTATAATTAAAAAACAGTTGCTAAAATAATTATTAGCTATTAAAATCGATCTTAACGTGCCCCGTACGTTCACAATTGCCAGTTAGATTATTAAAATGTTATGACACATTGTTCTTATCACATGCATGATTTGAGATGGAATTTTAGCACATAAAACCAAAAGGGTACTGCTCATGTACTTCTAACTTTATCATTCAACACGCAACGTAACTAACAACGATAAGACTCATCAAAGAAGCTAACACAAAAGACATGCATGGCAAATTTTTCACTTAATTTCTCGTCTCCGACAAGCCCTTTCTCCCTTTATTGAGATTTTCAATCCGTGTTCCGACGGACCCTCCGTCCAACTTTACTCCTGTTTTTCAGGTGGTTTCATGCTGCTTCGGCGCAAGGTCGGACACTTTCACTCAGAACTGTTACCAGATTGTTGGGGTTTATACCTTTCCTGTTTCCTGGCTTCTTTTGCATCTAGGATTTTATGGGTATTTTATCTATGTTTTCTGGCTTGTAGCCACAGCTCTTGTATCTCTGTGTTCATTTAATGAAGAAAGAGCTTAGTTCGGCTTTCCATCCAAAAAAAAATTCATTATATGAAAATAATCAATGATGATCACCAATCACTCAATCAAAAAAGTACCATAACGTAGGCAATTTCTGCTATATATATAGGAGGAACAAATTTAACCTTCTGCACTTTTCTACAAAGACTTTGTGATTCCACATGTGTGTATGTCTGTGTCCATGCACATGTGTGGGTATGTATGTACACACACGAGCACACACGCACACATACGCGTTCGTGCACACACACATATATATAGATATATGTAAGTATATATGTAACATGTATCATCATCATCGTCATTATTTTAATATGTTTAATGCTTATCATCCACTAGTATGTGGAGACCATATTAGCTGGTCCGATCCCTCACGCTGGAACATCTGTTGGTTTAACAGTGGAGGATATGTACACATAAGCTCCATGCACCTATGTGAACACGTATTTCACCATTGGATGAGCAGATCTTCCAACCAAGGGCTCCAGCATATTTCAAGTCTAGTATGTGTATATATGTAAATAGCTAGGTACCCCCACACACAAATACTAGCTAGGCAATTGCATTTCCTCTGGTTCCAAATTTTGGTGGTATCGTGATATATATCACCGGCTGGGATGTATTTTGGAGTGTAGGGCCTACTATTGAGGCCATATCCATCGGTCTATTTCACTCTGGTATATTACTGGCTAGGTATACGTTCAAACTAATTATTAATCAATTCTTGAAAAATTCTTAAAAACCGTTATTGTCTAACAGGTTCAAAGTTCAAACAACATATCCTTTTCAGCCGACACAGACTTGCCATTTTGCTAGTTTTCTTGCGTCGACCCCAACGTAGAAATCCGTCATGACAAACAAAAGAAAAGAGAAAAGACGTTTCAAACACGAATTCATGATACCTCGCGGCCATATGAACGCTTTAAATTAAAGGCTTAGAATAAATTAAAAATACGTACCATCTTTTAAAAGTCTTTGTGATTTAAATTTCTGAAACCCCCACTACTTGAATTTGTGGATCTCGCCAAAGGAAAATGGCAGGCACAATTAATGAGCAATTTAAAACAAAAAATGTGAAGGAATATCAACAATGAGACTCAGTCCATGAAGTGACCCGGCCGTAATAATAGAGAGTGATGAAAGTGATTACTCACTTCAGTTGTAATGAAGCAGACTTGTCATAAAAAATTCCGGATGTGTGGATCAGGTGCAGTTCCTAATAGGTATCGCAATCTTGCAATTTTTGAAAGAAGATCACCTTTAGTGGAAGACACCAGCTAGCAATTTCTCAACAAGCAAAGGGAGTCTATGTTCTTACTACACCATCAAAAAAAAAAATAAAGATCCATGTAAGCAAGTTGAGGTGCAATGGTTCACCCCAGCCCCTCCTTTCTTCAAAGTGAATTTTGATGGTGCCTCTAGAGGAAATAGAAGAGAAGCTTCTGCAGGAGGCATTTGTAGAGACTATCTAGGAAGAATGCAAGGTTGTTTTGCATTTTGGTTGGGCTTCATGCCAGCTATTAAAGCTGAGGCTATAGCTGCTTTAAAAGGGATCAAATTAGCATTAGCTTTGGGTATATCTAATGTAATCCTGGAAGGCGACTCCCTCTGCATTATTTCCTTGTTATCAAGTGATTCTGAAAACTATCCTTGGGAAATCAGTGGCATTTTGAAAGAGATAAAGAATAGATGTTCAAATTTTTAGTCTATTTATTTTGTTCATGTTTTTTTGAGAGGCTAATCATGTGGCTGATACTCTTGAAAATTTTGCGTTAGATTCTTTTTCTTGTTGTTGGGTAAAGCTCCTTCTTTTCTATCGTCTTACCTCTTGGATGATGCCAGAGGTTGACCTTTTGTAAGAACCATTACTTAATATATTGGGTTGTTTCTCACCAAAAAAAAAAAAAAAAAACAAAAACAAAAAAAGTTGTGGATAACTATATATCAAGAGACTGTTACAAACAGACGGCTCTCGTGTAAGCAAAATATCAGAGAAGAAAAAAAAATATATTCTCCATAGTCATATATATATAGCCTAGACCAAATTGGCTTGATAGAACATCTCAACCGAATCCCACTCACCAATGCCAGATTAGTGAAAATATAATAAGAATAATCTAATAATACTGTCGTCCTCTTGGGTTTGTGTTGGAGTGGTTTAGTTTTCATTTCCAGTTCATGACTGATGGCATCTTTCTTTACTTCCCCCTTTTGTTTCCACCGAAATAGTCAATGAAAGTAGGTGTTGTGAGTGGTTTGAGTGTAGATCAGCAGGTAGATCATGACGAAAGTAAGTTTTGGTCTTCGGATTAGGTTTTTTGCTTGATTTTCAAACTTAATTAAAAAAATATAGGGTACTGTGAGGAGGATCCATACTTATTAAGACAGCATATATAACATACATACCTAACGACTTAAAAATCATTTTCAAGTGGGGGATCCATATTAAGACAGCATAACATACATACCTAACGACTTAAAAATCATTTTCAAGTGGGAAAAGTTCGTAATGAATGATGTATGAATATTTGTAATGAATGTTATATATATGCACAAAATCATGGAGGATTTACCTGCGATCTTTAAACGACGTTCAAAAGAAAACTGCCAGTAACCAGCCGAAAAAATGAGCAAGCAATCTCCCGCCATGGTTCGATTTGTGGTTCTAATCAGTGTTTTGAGTTTCGGCGTCAAAATTTCGATTTTTTCCCCTCAGCGATGCATTTCGTGGGGTGAATTCGCCAGGGTAGTTTCCTTGGTGATTTTTTGACGAAACGGGCGAAACAGAAGAGAAAAATGCAAATTTATTTAATTTTTATTAGCGAAACGGGTAGCGTGCCGGCGAAATGGAGCGGCGTGCCGGCAAAATTTCCCTAAAATCCAAAAAAACCCAAATTTTGCCCATTTTAAATTTTCTGGCGTCGACGTGCCACCGAAATTTTGTTTTGGTTCTAACCTTTATGGATGTGTTCTTAATTTCTTTGTTATTGCCTTAAGCCTCAATTCATCAATGGTTCAACCTGTTATAGGTCTTTTTGGAGCCGTAATATTTTAACAAATGTTTGGCTTGAACTAACGACAAAGAAATCGAAGGTGATTCTTTGTTGAGGGGTGGCCAATCCCTCAATACTTCTAAGCTTTTTTTTGTTTTTTGTTTTTGTAAAGGCCAATCTTAGGCCATTTCATTCAAAAACAAGACGATTACAACTGCTAATACCAGAGACAAAAAGTTACAAGATGAACCAGCAACAACTAAAAATAAGTTAAACACCAGAGTACCATAATCCCTACCACAAACCTTTACGATTGCTCCAGAACTAAAGAAAACTAGGTGAACAATGGTCGAAACCATAGGTATTGATGGACCTAGCTCCATCAGTGGCACCTGAAGGGTCCGTAGAGACGTGGATTGTAGAACCCAATAATATGGGAACTGTCTTTCAAAGAGACGGGACGGAGGGATGTTGTCAGGTCATTGACATAAACCTAATTAAGGAGTAGCTTTGAAAAAAGGTTGGGGAAGACATCATGAGATCTGATGTCAAGCACCTTCTAAGAGAGCAAAATGAAACCACCGGATAAAAGTAAGCATGAACAAAAGAAGGTCAACCCCGTTTCTATACATAGCACACCTGCATAAAGATACACAAAAAGGGAGTTGAAATCCTGTGGATCCTTTATCTAGACTCCTTACGTGGATCCTCCACAAGATTGTGCCATGTGCCCCTTGATATACCTATCAAGGGGCATATGGCACAATCTTGTGAAGGATCCACGTAATGAGTCTAGATAAAGGATCCATAGGGATTCAATTGCAAAAAAGGGTGTCGAGTGAACGACACAATCAACCAAGGTAAAAGCGACTTCTTCCAACAGGGAGTAGAAAATCAAAACGATGACAAGATTTAGAAGAGGTGGATATGCTGTTTTGAAGCCCAAGCCCTGTTATCGTCAGGCCACTGCAAAGCCGAAGAGGTGTTAAGGGTCCAATGGATAAAGTTTTAGGATAGGTCTTGGTTCGTTTTGGGCTTTTGCGCACCCTAGAAATGTGGGCTTGGGCGTTTACTATAGTTGTTGGGAGCCAAATTTGGGCAAGGTGATAGAAAGGTGATGGGAGGTTTATAATGAGATATGTGGGCTGAGTTCATGGGCCTGGCTCGAGCCAAGTTTTAAGAAATTGAAAGTAAAAAGGTTTGTTCCGAATTCCAGGTTTGGCCCCTACTCCAGTTCAACCTAAGGAGAGTAAGGACGACGCCTTAAATGATCTGGGCCTGACCCTGGTCCCATTACTTTAATCTGTTACGATTCAATAAGATCGGTAACGGTGAATACAGTGCTGAGCTTTTCTTAGCTTCTGTGTTGGCTGGATATGTGATCTAGTAGATGTGCCTCTTGACTGTCATTTCTTCCTCCAACTTAAATGCCAAACTCTTCCACTTCACCACCTGGTCTGCAGATTTGAGTTCGTGAGAATATTTAGAAAAAAAAATTTTTTTTCTAAAAAGTAGCGCACGCACCACACACATGCACGCACACGCACACACACACACGCACGCACACGCGAACGCGCGCAGACACACACTCTCATCTGTTGGCTTGTTCTAGTGGTAAAGACCTTAGCTGGTAATAGCACAGGTCATGGCTTCCAGTCCCACTTTCATCAACTGTGCGATGTGACTTGTTCTGTCATTAATTTGGAGTAATGGTTTCAGCAAATGCAAGTCCTATGGTGGCATGGAGCATCTAGCAAGATAGACCAAATGAACGATATTCAATTCAACTCATGCATTATTGGATTTGATTGATTACACCAATAACGACAACTGCAAGTGGGTTCCAGACTTCCAGTCCCACTTTCATCAAGTGTTCATCAAGTGTGCGATGTGACTTGTTCTGTCATTAACACACTTTCATCTGTGGCTTGCTCTAGTGGTAAAGACTGTGCTGGTAATAGCACAGGTCATGGTTCCAGTCCCACTTTCATCAAATGTGCGATGTGACTTGTTCTGTCATTAATTTGGAGTAATGGCTTAATCAAATGGAATTCCTATGGTGACCTGGACCATTAGTAGATAGACCAAATGAACGATATTCAATTCAACACATGTATTATTGGATTTGATTACACCAATAACGATAAGTGCAAACTGTTTCAATAGTTTTTGAGTTTACCATGTACAGGTGTGAACAGAATTATCATTGTAGAAGTTGATTGCTCCATGGTTATTAACATGGGTTCCTGAAGGCTTCATCACATTGTTAGGCAGTCTACATCGACATCGTTCGTTCAAACATGGATTCTTAACAATTCTTTTTGTTGCTTTATGATGTTGAAATGGTTGTTAATTAAGACTAAAATATGAGGAAACTAAGGCCCTAGTGGCCAAGTGGGATCTGACAAATCAAATGCCAGCAACCTAAGGTGTAGTGGACTCGGATCATTAAGTGCTATTCAATCTCTGAAAAAGCATGAATTTAATGGGAGCGCGCAAGTCCTCCAAATAGCTGTGAAGGTGGTAGCTTGATGAAACCGTCGCCATTCAACTCATCAACGAGTTCTTTGAGAGAGAAGTCTTGTGTTCTTTTGTCACTCCACGAGGTGTTATTATTCAAGCTTTTAGGTTTGACAGTTTCATTTGCTGAATAAGTAGTAGCTTGGATGGGTTCTCTCAATCATTTTTAAAGTACATGAATATCAATCAGAGCGATTTCATGTTTCATTGGCTATTCTATTGGTGAAGCATGCATATATATATATAGGTTAATTTGTTGACTTCATACCTGATGCGTAGGCTATAGAATACCAATTCTAAAAAAAGCTTAAGTTGACAATAGGAGTGAACTTTATATATGTTTAATTATATTTCTAACACTCCCTTTATCACTTGCGGGCCGGACTCAAATCTATTTTAGGGAGGCCCTAGACATAGAATTATTTTTTCAATGGGTGGAATAAAAGTTTGAACCCAAGACCGTGGCGTTAACCTAAGATGCCATATAAAACAACATTCCTAAGTACCAAAAGCTTAACCAAGGGATATACACATGACACTTTTTCATAGACATGTTTGACCATTTATGGAGTTGCTGCAGCTGATATACACATTATCGGTTGAGGTGAAAGGGCAATGCACGAGTTTACTTCATGCAGGAAGGAACCTGCCTTTTCTTATAGCAGTTCACACTTTGAGGTTTCACATCTAGTGGTCAAATTGATTACAACACCAACGGCAAAGAAATTCAAATTTCCAACGCCGACGAAACAAATGGTCCATAAGTACTCATCCCTCGAGTCTTCATTTTGCATCGCCGTCCGTCGGTCACCAGACGCACGGCGGTCCTCCTCTTGCATTATTTGAACAGTTCAGAGAGTCGAAAAACTGGGCTGGAAAACGTAAATAATAAACAAACATAAATGTATCTTTTCCTTCTCTCTTTTGACTTGATCGAGTCATAATTCCTACCCATTTTTAAACCCGTATTTCCCGTGGTCGGCTCCTACTTCCCAAAACTGCGGAGGAAGTGCCACGGCAATATTTAATGGACTGAAGCGGTTTCACGGCGTATGTCAGCATAAAGTAAGGGAGGAAGTTCCACGGTAATGGGCTGAAGTGGTTTCCCGTCGTACGTCAGCAGAAAGTGAGGGAGGAAGTTCCACGGTAATGGGCTGAAGTGGTTTCACGTCGTACGTCAGCAGAAAGCGAGGGAGCTGGCGATTGCGACTTGCGGCATACCATCGATCCACACGTGAAGAAAACCTTTTTT
The DNA here is from genome assembly GCA_947561395.2 of Buxus sempervirens. Taxonomy (NCBI): domain Eukaryota; kingdom Viridiplantae; phylum Streptophyta; class Magnoliopsida; order Buxales; family Buxaceae; genus Buxus; species Buxus sempervirens. The sequence continues at coordinate 56,497,769 of OX387183.1, read as the reverse complement.
TTTTTCAGCCCACAAAAGGCGGCCGATATCCTTTTTCGACTCGTTGTCAGAAACTAACAATTTTACAATTTGAGAAAATGATTGCTTTAATTTGGAGTCATAGATAGGTTTGACTTTCTTGTACGACTTGATGAGATACCCATGACTTTATTACATAAAATTTCCTATCTAACATTTTACTTTTCCTTTTTTCCTTCTAAAGAAAAGTTTGTCATATCATCCACAAAGAGTAATTAATGGGTCAATGGAAGCCACAAATTTCTTTCCTTACAACTCAATTTAATTACTTATGAGATTGACATGGTCGCACTTTTCTCCTTTAATCATCTGCATGCCGTTTTTTCTTTTACTTATTTATATAATTTGAGGGAGATATTACCACGTAATGGTATCGTTATTCAATAATTTTACGTTTGGTAATTGATAATCTTTTTGTTACTCACATTGATTGTATTTTTTGTTTTATAAAAACAAGATGAATATATAGTTCGTGATAATATTACATGTAACCAAATATTATGAGTGTTCAATTTAATTAGGTTTGATGTGCTTTATTCTATATATTTGATATGTGATATAAGCTGTATGTAGGCAAGGAGACTACATTGAATTAGGAGTTTCCAAAAAATCCTATTTGGGATTGAAGTCTTTAATGAGAGGACTATTGTATTATAAATAGGCTAGTTCCACTCTCCTATCCTAATTAATTGATAGAACATAACGTACGTCTCCCATTTGACGGGTTCTGATAAAGAGGAGCAAGGAGAGGAAGAGCCATGTCTTCCGCAAATAAGTCTGAAAAACTTGATTTATTTTTATTAATTATAGATTCAAGTATGTGAATTTATTGTAACATGGCAACAATTATTGATGATCTAAAAGCCTGACGTTGCTGATCTGGAAAAGGGATCCAAATTCAGAATTTTGTTACTCTATATATGTAGCTTGCCAAAGAGAAATCCAAATTCATGTAGTCATTATGATGAGGTTATAGCTAGGGCCCTAGAGGGTCATAGGAGAGACCATCGTTCTTTGTGTTCCTTTTTTTTACTCTTAATTTGATTAGTATACTAGGGGGCTGCACGCGCTACGTGCATAGAAAATGTGTGCCCACTTAGATAAACAATCCGAAATAGTTACAACATGTTTAAAACAGTGGAAGATTATTTTGTTTGGGAAAGGCAATGTTTGGAAAAAAAAAAAAAAAAAAAGGGTGTAGAATCTAGAGGAAATATTTCCCCTCTTCTCTTTATTAATGGTATAGATTATTACAACTTGGAATATTGTTGTAAAGAGCTAAGTTCAATCAGGATAGATATATTGGAGTCTACATATAAGTTTACAAAAAACAAAAACAAAAACAAAAATACAGTTGTCCAACACATGTCCTGTATGGGCCATAGGTGGCATAAAAAGACCCACATGATTGGTCTATCCAAAAAGTTTTTTTTTTTTTTTGGTGGAGAATCCAAAAAGTATTCCAAACATCTGTGTGTCAAATTTTCATTTATTTCTTTGAAACGTGCAGAATAGGATCAGTATAATTAAATACAAAGTTAGTGTGGGAAAAAGCTCAAGAAGTGGAATCTGCGACTACCAAAAAAAGAAGAAGTGGGATCTGCAGCTGTGGACACAGAAGAGGACAAAGCTGCAGGCCCCGCGAATGCAGTTTATACAAATCAGTTTTCCGTTTCGTTTCGGGATGACAACTTAAAGACAAGCAAGTCTGGTAAATTCAAGGCTTAAATCATCATCGCATACGCGTGCGACTGAGGCACAAGGAGGAAAAGGATCGATGGAAAAGGAAGGTTCTTCGAAAACTGCAAATGATACGTGCATGGCCGCCCCTCGTTTGCAGCTTCTGTTGGTATTCCTCCTGTATCATGACTCATGTGATGAGAACTCGTTAATCTTCTTAAATTAATGTAATCATATGAGATTCAGACTTGGACTCCAAGCAAATATAATAACGTTGATGAGCACGGAAAAGAGGACTCAAATAATTAATAAAGAGGACTCAAATAATTAATTATAAGACTGGGTTTGGTACGGACTAAACCCTTATAGGGTATGTTTAGGGGTTTGTCAAACCCCGTAACAGTTAGGAATATTATTAAATATGTAAAATTTACCCTTATTATTATCAGCTTAAGCTTTTGGTAATATAGTATAAATTTAAGCAATTAACTTTATTAAGGTAACATTGTATAAATTTGTGAAAATTCAACAGGAGTTAGTTAAAACATTTAGCTATCACTTGATGGCTATTTTCAGTATTTTGAAAACATGCAGGGAGACATCTCTAGTTTTTTCAAGCCTAAAAGCAAGGTCTGCATAATTTATTTAAAAGAAGAAGAAAAGCGAGTAATTCTTCTATTTTACGTCATTATATTAAACTAAGAGGGTGTTTGGTAACGTTTTCAAACACTGTTTTTCGGATTTTAAAAACAGAAAACTAAAAACTTGTTTGGTTTTGATTGTTGCCAAACCGTTTTTTAGAAAAACGACACTGTTTTCAGAAACCGAAAATTTCCGTTTTTAAAAACGACGAACTGTTTTTTCCTTCAATGGCATTTTGTTAATAATTTATTTCTTTTCTCTTCGACAGTTTTACCTCTCCTCACAAAACTCATCTTCCTCACAATTATGACAATGCATCCAGGTGAAACCCAAGAAGCGGAAATCAAAAGTGTTATTTCTCTCAATGTAAGAACTTCTCAAAGCTCTCATCTCTCTATTGCTGATCACCTTTTCCTTCCCAACAACCTTCATTGCCATGATTTTTTCGGTCTGTATATTCTTGGCAACATAAACTTTCGTGAAGGTTCCATGGCCGAGAAGCCGACCGATAATGTACTTGCCATGGAGCACATTCGAGTTGGAATTATCTTTACACTTCTCCGCAATTAATTGAAGAATCTCTAAGTTCCGGAATTGATTTGAGGTAAGTCACCGGAAAACGAGGGAGGCCGAAGAGTTGGAAGAGGTCGGAGAAGCCAAAATCTACCCGTCTTCAACGTGTTTCTGGTGGCAAGTTCTGCCTCCGATGATCTTATTTGCTCTTCTTTCGAAATCAAGGTTTGATTGCAGAGGAAAACTCATCTTTCTGCATTCCCTAAGAGATACAAAACCTAAGAACACAAAAGCGACCGAACGAAACAAAGCGAGAGAGTAGGTTTGTTGTTACTTGTCAGAAGGGTTTGCTGGTTTAAGAATGCTAAACTAATCAAATTGGTCGCTTGTATACATAGAGAAAGATTGGGTAATCAAATTCCGATTATGCCCTTGCTTCAGCTTAAAATTCCGATTTTAGATTTGTCTAATTAGAAATCTAACCTTCTACACTGTATTCGGCAATCAATTTGAGGGAACTTCTCATAGAAAATTTATTATAGTTTAATAAGCTTGCAGGTTGTATAGCAATGTATATTTATTGATTTTGAAAACTTGAATCGTTTTTTTTATCAATTGTTACCAAACGGGTTTCTTCTCACTTGTTTTCAAAAATCTAAAAAATAATGATTGTTACTAAACAGGTTTCTTGTCACTTGTTTTCAAAAACCCAAAAAGAATTGGAACTTATTTTTAGTTTTTGTTGCTCCAAAAATGGGCCGGTGTGGACACGTGTCAAAGGTGGTGATGTGTCTCTACGCGGGCGTGCCAGTATCGTTTGATACAATGATTTTCGAGTCGATTCCTGACCCCGGGCACCTGTTCCGAATCTGAACCGGGATCGGTTCAGTCGTACTGCAAGTCACCTGTAATAAAATCGGTCAGGCGATGGTGTGAAGACTAGGGGTTCGGTCTTCGTTTCGGGTTCTTGTAAGTGTTTGAAAGCAAAAGCAACTAATGGCACACAAATCCTTTATTATAAATCGGCCGAATAGCCGAAAGCGACAACAGATAATCCTCAAAATGGAAATAAAAGTACAAAAGAAAATCGACAGGGCTTGCAGGACCGGCCTGTCCTGATCTTATAGCCGTAATCGGGTATAAGCGCAGGAGGAAGGGGGCGGTTGCTTACAAAGTCGGTTCAGGGGGTTCACCTTGGATTGCTGCTTACCCGAAAATACACAAGTCACCTGGCGTGAACAGAGCGAGTCTCGGGACCGGCTGCTCGGGATTCTGTAAAGACAGAACTGCGAGTCAGGGGCGGCCTCAACTTACTCTCCGGTGGCAGGATTCTGGTGTTAGTCGGAGTAAAGAGGGGTCGAAGATGTCACTGCGACTGGAAGCAGTGAGAGAGGTCCTAGTTTATCCTTCTGTGTTAGAGGGGATAAAGGATCACGGATGATCAAAATAATATAGTAACCGGTTGCGGTTGTGTGGATTGTATCCTCGAGCTCTTCGAATTGGTGCCTTTTATAGCTGATCCTTGACGGTTGCTCAACGTCCCATTCTTGCACGATCTTTGAGGAACCTCTTTCCCATGTCTGCAGGTCCGATTTACTTTACCATAAAGTCTCTCAACAACCCACATTTAGGAAGTTGAACCCACCTTATATAACCACTCCACGTTTTTAGAAAGTGGGGGACCCCACTCTCCACATCTTTAGAGAATAACCACTCCACGTTCAATGAGCCGTAATCGGCCAAAAGGCATAATTGGTCAAATGCACCTTTTCATAAATAAAAGGCAACTGAACATACCTTTTATCAAATTAAAGTATCATGGGGTTGATCAAGCGTCCAGCAAATTTCCTCAAACCCAATAAAGTAGCACATGCCATGATAACTCATTTAATGGCTTTAATGGCAAAATCAGTCACCATCATTTACCCAATAAACATATATATATTATACTTAGAGCCTTGTTTACTCCGATTTCACCGGGTTACGGCGGGTGTAAACATGGGTTTCACTTGACCCGTATATGGTAGGACACAGATCGGTCAAAAGATATACATGACCGTAACACTACCGTCGGGCTACAGCGGGTGTAAACACCTACATAAGCCACATAGGCACCACGTGTCATTTTCTTATTCGTTGGTCATATAGGGTGTAAACAGTTTTCAAATTGTTTTAAAAATAAACGTTATCAAACGGCCTCTAAAACTTCTCGTTCATTTGTTTTTCAGTTTTTTTTTCTCACGCAATTATGCTATAAAGATACCACGTGTACCTCATATGGAGTCAGCGAAGCTGGGTCCACACGTGTACCGCGTATGGACTCAACGAAGCTGGGTCCAAACGAGTTAGCTTCAATCCAAATTCCAAGGCGGCGGCTTCTTCGCTCTGGTCTATATATACCCGACCCCTCCGACGGCTCCCAAAACATCAAGCATCGATCCAAAAGAGACAAACCCCAAAGTTGCTTTCTTCTTCCCTCCTCCCACCCCGAATCACAGGAAAACGAAGAACAGCAAGAAGAAGCATTTTCTGAAATTTTCTTCCTATATTCCGAAACTCAGATTGAGAAATTTTAATGCCGAGAAAAGGACTCCGGAGTATCTTCTCCTTTTCTTCGAAGACCTCATCGTCTTCATGTCCTTCACCCTTGCGATCCGCTCCTTCCAGTCCCCTCCGCACCTTCTCCGAATCGATGATGGAAGAAAATCTCGAAATCGCAAGCTCGATTATCACTAAATGGGATCCCAATGGTTCTACCTATGCTAAGGTCACTTCGCTCTTCCATGAAAGCCGAAGAGAAGCCTTTGAGTTTATCAAATGCGTCAGGAACCTACAGAAAGCTATGCATTTCTTTGTTACTGAGAATTCGAGCTCCGAGAAGCTCATTCGCGCTAAGAACTTGATGCAGACCGCTATGAAAAGGCTCGAGAAAGAATTCTATCAGATTCTCTCCGCCAATAGGGATCATCTGGATCCTGAATCTGTCTCGGTTCGATCGTCCGCCACGTCTGCGAGATCGAGCGTTTCGAGTTTCGAAGATGATGCCGCATCGGAAGACGAAATTCAGGAGGCCGGTGAATCTATCTCTGACGTTGAGCAAGTGTCGTCCCAGGCCATGTCGGACCTCAAATATATTGCGGATTGTATGATTTCGTCCGGTTATGGTAAAGAGTGCGTCAAGATCTACAAAATTACCAGAAAGTCGATCGTCGACGAAGGCATCTATCGTCTTGGAGTTGAGCGGTGGAGTTCTTCTAAGATTCAGAAAATGGATTGGGAAGTTCTCGAGCTCAAGATCAAATATTGGCTGAACGCCGTGAAGGTTGCCGTCAAGACGCTCTTTTACGGCGAGAGGATTCTCTGTGACCACGTCTTTTCCTCCTCGCCGTCAATCAGCGAATCTGTTTTCTCGGAGATCTCAAAAGAAGGAGCTCTCATTCTCTTCTCGTTCCCCGAATCTGTCTCGAAGACCAAGAAATCTCAAGAGAAGATGTTCCGTATCCTCGACCTGTACGAGGCCATCTCCGGCCTCTGGCAGGAGATCGAATCAATCTTCGCCCTTGAATCAACAATCACGGTCAGATCACAAGCACTCACCTCACTCCTAAGACTCGGCGAGGCGGTGCGGACGACGCTATCAGACTTCGAATCGGCAATTCAGAAGGACTCGTCGAAATCTCCCATTCCGGGCGGCGGACTCCATCCTCTGACCCGATACGTCATGAATTACATAGTCTTTCTCGGCGATTACAGCGGAATTCTCTCCGATATTATTGTAGATTGGCCCTCGCCGGTGCAAGCCCCGCTGCCGGAATCTTACTTACCGAGTCTGAGCTCCGAAGACGATATGACGTCGCCCATTTCCGTCCAAATTGCTTGGATCGTACTCGTTCTCCTCTGCAAGCTCGACGTCAAGGCCGAGCTGTACAAAGATGTCTCCTTGTCTTATCTCTTCCTGGCGAACAATCTCCAGTACGTGATCGAGAAGGTCCGTTCGTCCAATCTCCGGTCCCTCCTCGGCGACGATTGGATATCGAAGCACGAACTTAAGTTGAAACAGTACGCAGTGAACTACGAGCGAATGGGTTGGAGCAAGGTCTACGCGACGTTGCCGGAAAATCCGAGGGCCATGATTTCGGTCGAGGAGGCGAAGGAGTGCTTCAGAAGATTCAACTCGGAATTCGAACAAACGTATCGGAAGCAGAGTTCCTGGGTCGTACCGGACGAAAAGCTCCGGGACGAGATTAAAATGTCCATCGCCAGGAAACTCGTGCCGGCATATCGGGTTTTCTACGACAAGTATCGGGTAACGTTGAGGAGAGAGAGGAATTTTGATGTTTTGATCAAGTTTGCCCCTGACGATCTGGAGAATGACCTGTCGGACTTGCTTTACGGGACGACTGTTTCCGGAAGCACTTCGTCGTCCTCTTCTCCGCGTCAGCGAGGTCGGCGGTCCCACTGAGAGCTTCCGAGTGAGACCAGTCGGACATTTTTGGCGTTTGATCGCAGGCGCTTCGGCAGTTTTATGTATGTACTAGTTGTTTGTATGTATGCACAAAATTGAAGAGTTTGTAAAGGAAATTTGAATCATAAAATAAAGATTATGGTTAAGAAGGGAATTTGATTACCTAAACCACATATAACCGAGTTTTTAAACAGACAAGAATCATAAAATAAATAATTTGGATACTAGACAATGATATAGAGATATAATATCCATCAACATAGAACAAAAATTGTCTGTAGCTAAACACCTGTAAACAGAAAGAAAACAAGTGGAGGAATAAAGAAATGAGACTTGCAGATGTAAAGTTTCTCGGCATGTTATTTGTGACTTTGTTCTGCAATTAATTTGGAGTAATGGTTTCATCACATGGAAGTCCTTTGGTGACATAGAGCATCTTGCTAGATAGACCAAATGAATTTCAACTCATGCATTATTGGATTTGATTGATTACACCAATAACGACAAGTTCAAACTTTTTCAATATTTTCGAGTTTACCATGTACAGGCGGTGAGAAGAATCATTTTAGAAGGTGATTGCTCCATGGTTATCAACATGGGTTCCTGAAGGCTTCATCACATTGTTAGGCAGCCTACATCGATCGTTCAAACGATGGATTCTTAACAATTCTTTCTGTTGCTTTATGATGTTGAAATGGTTGTTAATTAAGACTAAAATATGGGATTTAGATCATCTATGGTTGAGCCCATAAATTGGCTCAACTGTAACCAATTGTTGCTTGCAAAGTAGGAAAGCAACACTCCCTCTCCTTTTTGTCTCCTACGTGGGAAAACAAAAATATGATTTTCACTTTTTGAGGGAATGTTGCTTGCCTACTTAACAAGCAACAATTGGTTACGGTTGAGTCAATTTACAAGCTCAACCATAGATGATCTGAATCCAAAATATGAGGAAAGTAACTAAGGCCCTAGTGGCTAAGTGGGCTTTCAAATCAAATGCCAGCAATCTAAGGTGCAAAAGACTCGGATCATTAAGTGCTATTCAATCTTTGAAAAAGAGTGAATTTATTGGGAGCACGCAAGTCCAAATAGCTGTGAAGATGGTAGCTTTGATGAAACAGTTGCCATTCAATTCATTAACGACTTATTGCGTCACCATTCAACTCATTAATGACTTATTGCTTGCCTACTTGACAAGTAACAATTGGTTACGGTTGAACCAATTTACGGACTCAACCGTTGATGATATGAATCCAAAATATGAGGAAACTAAGGCCCTAATGGCCAAGTGGGATCTGTCAAATTAAATGCCAGCAACCTAAGGTAGAGTGGACTCGGATCATTAAGTGCTATTCAATCTCTGAAAAAGAATGAATTTAATGGGAGCGCGCAAGTCCTCCAAATAGCTGTGAAGATGGTAGCTTGATGAAACCGTCACCATTCAACTCATCAACGAGTTATTTGAGAGAGAAGTCCTGTGTTCTTTTGTCACTCCACGAGGTGTTATTATTCAAGCTTTTAGGTTTGACAATTTCATTTGCTGAGATTTTGGTTCGTAAATATCCTAAACCGTGTGATATATATATATATATATATATATATATATATATATATATATATATATATATATATATATATATATATATATATATATATCCAAATGGGAAAAGTCAAACAGACGTGCGTTCATGCTCACGGGTCTCTTGCCATAGCCGACCTTTTGTATCTGACAATTGACAAAGTCTACTAAAATACACATGCTGAAACCTTGTGTATTAAACACAACTAAATACTTGCCATTTTTAATACTATTGATCTCAAATGAATATGCTTAATTAATAAGATTCCCATGAATAAGTTGTAGCTTGGATGGGTTCTCTCAATCATGTTTAGAGTACATGAATATCAGTCGGAGCGATTTCATGTTTCATTGGCTATTCTATTGGTGAAGCATGTATATATATATATATATATCTATGAACACCAATTCTAACTAAAGCTTAAGCTGATAATCGGAGTGAATTTTATATATTTAATTATATTTCTAATACTCCCCTGATAACGTGTGGGTTAGACTCAAATCTATTTTAGAGAGGCCTTGCACATGAAATTATTGTTTCAACGGGTGGAGCAGAGGTTTGAACCCAGGACTTCGGCTTTAGTTTAACATATCATATAAAGCATCATTCCTACCAAAAGCTTAACCAAGGGATATACACATGATTGACACTTTTTCAAAGGCATGTTTGACCATTTATTGAGTTGCTGCAGCTAATATACACATGCTCGGTTGAGGTAAAAGGGCGATGCAAGTGTTTACTTCATGCAGGAAGGAACCTGCTTTTCTAATCGCAGTTCACACTTTGAGGTTTCACATCTGGTGGTCAAATTGATTACAACACCAACGGCAAAGAAATTCAAATTTTCATCGCCGAAAAAAACAAATGTTCCATAAATACTGACCCCTCAAGTCTTCATTTTGCATCGCCGTCGGTTGGTCGCCAGACGCACGGCGGTCCTCCTCGTGCATTATTTCAACACTTGAGAAAGCCGAAAGACTGGGCCGGACAACGTAGATAATAAAAAAACATAAATACACCTTCTCCTTCTCTCTTTTGACTTGCTCGAATCATAACTCCTACCCATTTTTTATTTTCCCGTCAGTTACCCTTTATAAACCCGTATTTCCCGTGGTCGGCTCCTACTTCCCGGAACTGCGGAGGAAGTTCCACGGCAATGGGCTGAAGCGATTTCACAGCGTACGTCAGTAGAAAGTGAGGGAAGAAGCTCCATGACAATGGGCTGAAGTGGTTTTACGGCGTACGTCAGCAGAAAGTGAGGGAGGAAGTTGCACGGCAATGGGCTGAAGTGGTTTCACGACGTACGTTAGTTGGTGTACGTCAACAGAAAGTGAGGGAGGAAGTTCCATGGCAATGGGCTGAAGTGGTTTCATGGCGTACGTCAACAGAAAGTGAGGGAGGAAGTTCCACGGTAATGGGCTGAAGTGGTTTCACGGCGTACGTCAGCAGCGGGGAATCTGGTTTTTAGTGTCACTTTTTAAATAATTCAGTTTCAGTCGCCCAATTTTGAGAATTGAGATTTAGTGTTAATGGTTTTAACATAATTGAGAATCAGTATTATTTTATTTCTTTTCAATTATTTCAAATAAGTGACACTAAATCTTAATTATCAAGAATTTGACGACTGAATCTTAATTATTTTAAAAATTGTAACAATAAAAACCCATTTCCCCCTCAGCGGAAACCGAGGGAGCCGGCGATTGCGACTTGCGGCATACCATCCATCCACACGTAAAGAAAACCTTTTTCAGGAACACATTTCCTCTACGGCGTTGTTTCCTACAACGCTTTTACCGCGTGTATAAGGAAACAACGCGTGGACATTCATTGAATGATTTTTTTTCACAAAAGATAATACACACGAGAGATCCTCTTCCGTTCATTTTTGTTTTTTTGCCGTTAGTCATCATATTCCCTTTTTTGTTTTTTAAGCAAAAAAAGCACCGCAGATCAACAATAAGCCCACGTGTCTTTTTTTTTTATTTTTGGGTAAACAACCCACGTGTCTCTTGAAATGTGTACCTGCATCTCACAATTATTATTATTTTGTGTGTGGAAAAAACAGAAAATAGAATTGTATTAATCTGTACTATAAAAAAATAATAATAATTGTATTAATTTGGAAATTGATTTGTACCAAAGTATCCACGTGTCTTTTGAACGTATCGAGGCATAGTGGGATTTGTAACCAGGTATAGTAGGACTTGTAACCTGGCATGGTAGGACTTGTAACGGGGCATAGTGGGACTTGTAACGGGCATGGTAGGACTTGTAACCGGGCATTGTGGGACTTGTAACGGGCATGGTAGGACTTGTAATGGGCATGGTGAGACTTGTAATCGGGCATAGTAAGACTTGTAACCAAAATCCCCATTATAATCCACGCGTAGTTTCCTACCATGTCTGGTTACAAGTCCCACCATGCCTTATGACAAGTCTTACCATGTGCGGTTACAAGTCTCACCATGCCTGGTTACAAGTCCTACAATGCTTAGTTACAAGTCCCACCATGCCCCGTTACAAGTCCCATCATGCCTGGTTACAAGTCTTACCATGCCTTGTTACAAGTCCTATAATTCCTGATTACAAGTCCTACCATGCCCTGTTACAAGTCCCACCATGCCCCGTTATAAGTCCTACCATGCCTAGTTACAAATCCCACCATGCCCCGTTACAAATCCTACCATGCTCCGTTACAAGTTCCACCATGTCCCGTTACAAGCCCTACCATACCTAGTTACAAGTCTTACCATGCCTTGTTACAAGTCCCACCATGCTTGATTACAAGTCCTACTATGCTCGGTTACAAGTCTCATCATGCTCCATTATGATTTTTTGAATTTTTAAAGATATTTTAAACGTATAACATCCGTTGCTAAAGTCACAACCCATGATTAGAAGGACCGAAATCTCCACGCGTCGTTTCCTTGGGCATGTCGTAAAAGCGCCGTAGGAAACGACACCGTAGAGGAAATCGGTCCCTTTTTCAGCTCACAAAAAGCACCGATATCTCTTTCCGACTCGTTGTCAAGACTCAAAAGTCAAAACTAACAACATTTTTCTTTTTTCAAAAGCAGAAACTACGAAACATTTTTTTTTTTTTTTGGTAATCAGAAACTACCAAACATACCATTACGAGTTATGGGTTGAAAGCCTATGCTCTTTTTCCTCTCCATTTGGTCCTCCATTCGTCATTGTGAGAAATGTTCTGCCATGCGGATCTTTTAATGGTTAGTGTTTTTTCAATAAGAAAAACTTCTTAAAATAACCTCAACTCGCTTCACGTAACAGCATCTTAGTCACAATGGCGGAAGTAATGCAGATGGAAAGCGTAGTAGATATTAACCCACGAGTTATAAGCTGGAATCCTCTACAATATTCTACAAGAAAAAATGTTTGCAGTTATAATTAAAAATTCTTAACCATAAGATTCTCCACGTTGCACAATCTCTTTCATAGAGAAGGATCCAATGCAGTAGAAAATAATGTTTTCACCAATAGGTGATTTAGGATTTTTGGGTATGGTCGAGAAAAACTCTTTCTGGTATTGTAGAAAATTTTCTACAAGATAGAAAAAACGTGTAAATATGCTATAACTAATGTTTCTCATTTGTTTAGAATTTGTTTCACACCAACGAAAATCTGGATCACGTCCTCTGCGCTTTTTGTTGTGCATTCATTTGTGTACTTTAAGAGAGATTTCATCATATGGAACATATGATGCGTACGTAGAGTTTTCAACAAGAATAATCTCCCTACATTTAGGCTGTGTTATGATCCTTGGATTTGGGGAGAAAAGAAAAAAAAGTTAAAAAAAAAAAGAAGAGAAAAGAAAAAAAAATACTGATTTTCTTTTCTTTTCCAATGTTTGTATGAGATGAGAAATGAGAAGAAAAGAAAAATATAATTTAGTAAGATGATGGATTGGGGTGGTGGGCGAGTGAGAGTGGGCAGGTACTGGTAGGGTTGGTGGGGTGATAGCGACGGCGGTAGTGATGATGGTGGTGGTGGTGGGTGGTGGTAGGCGGTTGGTGGTGGTAGTTGTGTTCAGCAGTTGGTGGTGGCAGGCAATGGTGGGTGGCGGTGGTAGCGGGCAATGGTGAGTGGTATTGATGGTAGGTTATGGTGGTGGTGGTGGATGGTATTAGTGGTGGGTAGTGTGAATAGTACAAGTGATGGTGAATTTTTTTTTCCTTCAAAATTCCTATATTTTTTAAGAGAAAATTTGGAGAGAAAATCTCATTTTCCTTTATTAAAACCAAACAAGTATAAAAAAAAATTTTAGTATTTTCTTTTCTTTTCTCCATAAATCTAAGGTTCCAAACACAGCCTTACAACAAGAAAAGAAGACTATCGATGCTTAACGTGGAAACATCTCTTTTAAATTATATAGATGAGTAAAAGAGGAAACGGCATGCAAATGATTAAAGGAGAAAAGTGCGAGCATGTCAACCTCATAAGTAATTAAATTGAGTTCTACGGAAAGCAATTTGTGGCCTCCATTTACGTATTAATTACTCTTTGTGGATGATATGACACTTTTCTTTAGAAGGAAAAAAGGGAAAGTAAAATGTTAGATAGCAAATTTTATGTAATAAAGTCATGGGTTTCTCATCAAATCGTACAAGAAAGTCAAATCGTACAATAAAGTCATGGGTTTCTCATTAAAGCAAGCATTTTCTCAAATTGTACTGATGTACAAAGTAATCATAAGATGCTTTGCGTTGTAATCAGGTATCGTTATTCAATAATTTTACGTTTGGTAATTGACAATCTTTCTATTAGGGTCCTAGATGTTAAGTATTCAACTAATGAATTCTCTATAAGTCTTGAGGCTTTGGAAGCAATGATTAGGCACGTAAAACTTTCCATTCCCATTTTGATTCAAGTTTGTTTGGATTGTTAATATAAACAACTTTTATCCTACCTATCCTTGGATTAAAGTCCTACGGGCTATAGGATCCAATCCTGTCATGTTTAATCGAATAATGGAAATTTTTGGCTTCCTATTTTAAATTGTCGGTGTCTGTTGAGTGTAACATTTTTCAAGCATAGAATGGGGATGCACACGTTACACACGAGAACTTCGATCTCAATATATATTTTGACAGGTGCCATTGTCAATGCAACGTATGATTTAGTCACTAATTTTCAAGGAAACTGAAGTTCATCATATAGACGATATGATGATAAATTCAATTAATCAAACGAGCAATTCAAAGGTTGTTACTCTTAATTGACAAGAAAGGTTCAAGTGGTTAAAGGGTGGGAGCTGCGGCAAAATGTCAAACAATTTGCATGATATACACATGGATCTTACGTCGTCTGTTTGACGAGTAACCCTAGCTAGATCAAAATATCATGTAAACATGGCAGAAATTATTGATGATCTGATGAAGCTTGACGTTGCTGATCAGGAAAAGGGGTCCAAATTCAGAATTTTGTTGCTCTATATATGTATCTTGCCAAAGAGAAGTCCAAATTCATGTAGTCATTATGATGAGGTTATAGCTAGAGCCCCAGAGGGTCATAGGAGAGACCATCGATATTTGTGTTCCTTTTTTACTCTTAATTAATTTGATTAGTCTATTACTGCAACCTGGAAAAGGACAATGCAGATTGCCCCTGGTATTTAACTGCCATTATCTCTGAAATTAGAGCTCTTTCTTTGGGATTTGTTTCGGCTGACGACTCTCACACCTTCAGGGAGGGGAACAAGATTGCAGATATACTTTCTAACTATGCTTTAGATTCTTATTCTTGTGTATGGATAACTAAGCCTCCTTTGTTCTTATCTCTAATTTTATTCGATGAACTGAGAAGGCAAACTTATGTATGCATTGTTAGAATTTAATGGAATCTATTATCCTTTTTACCCAAAAAAAAACTTGGAATATTGTTGTAAAGAGCTAAGTTCAATCAGGATATACATATTGGAGGCTATATATATGGTTAACAAAAACAATTACTATAATAAGCCATAAGTTGACATAACTGTTTAATTAAGCAATCCCAAACATAGCCTAAGTTTATTTAGATTCTTAATAAAACAAATGGGAATTTAAAATTTTGTTCTGGTCTTCATTCTCTGCAACCGCTTATATGATATGATGATTGCTTTTCAAATTAAGGCTGATATTGTTGATTGCTTTTTTTACGTCATGGAACACCACAGCAATATTTGTTCATGGTCATTGTGAGTCTATGACGAGATGAGAGACGCCAAATGGGTCGTAATAGAGACCGTCCATTATACAAGTGTCCCTTAAAATATATATATATTTTTTAACTTTTGCTTTGATTAGTCCATACCAAGTGCTTAGACCAAGGGATTTGAACCAGATGGGATCCTGTAGAGGCTCTATCTGCAGTCCGCAATAGAGCCTTTACGGGATCTTGCCATCTGTCCTTAAAGTGGAGCCTTTCCGTTTGAGCAACTAACCGAAACGGCAATAGATGCCTAACGGAAACGACCATCCGTTATTAAGACTGCGTCGTTTGAATCTCCGAAAATTTCAAAAATCCCGCGTTCGAGCCTCGTTCGATTGTAAATCAATAGACGACCCAGGCCATATCACAATCATCTCTCTCACTGCTCTCTCTCTCTCTCTCTCTACCCCTACCTCCCTCCCTCTCTCTCTCATTGTTAGTCAACACAGAACAGAAGCCTCGAAGCTCTCATCTGTGCAAACATTCATGGCTTTCTCAAGGGCTCTGTCCTCTTCTTTGGTTCTTGTAGTTCGTTCTTGAGCTTCTCAGAAGTTAAAGATGTCTTAGTTGGAGGCAAGAAAGACGCATGGAAGATCCCATCCTCTCAAGTTGAGTCTCTAAATCGATGGGCCAAAGGAACTCGTTTCAAAATCTGCAATTCTCTTAGTAACTTGTCCATTCAATTCTCCAGACCTTTCCAAGCTTTTAAGCATCTGGGTTTTCTTTCTGTGCTTGTCTACCAGTCTTTAATTTGATTTTTTTTTTTTCTTTTTCATGTTCTACAGTGTGGAAATATGATGCTCAGAAGGATTCAGTAATGGAAGTAACTAAGGAAGATTACGTGAGCTGCAACATAACAAGCCCAGTTGCAGAATACAAGGACGGGAACACCAAGGTGAAGCTTGACCGATCAGGGCCATTATATTTCACCAGTGGAGTCAAGGGTAATTGTGAGAAGGTCAGAAGCTGATTGTAGTTGTGTTATCATCTCGACATTTCCGGTATTTCTCCGGCACCTTCTCCGGCAGAATTTGATGGTCCAACAGTGGCTCCAACAAGCGATGCTACAAGTTTCAGGGGCGGTTTGATAGTGGTGTTGGGAAGTTTGGTGGGGATGGCTTTCTTCTGAAGGGGAGAGATGATATATGGAGAGCTTTTTTTTTAGTTTGTGTTTTGGGCGATTCTTTTATTGATGGAGATGAAAATGGGGTAAGAGGGAAACATGGATTTACTATGTTTGTTTTCGATTCTTTATTTTTTTGTCTTCTTGGCTTTTGCCGTTAGGCCCATTACATGTAATTGATGAGATTAAAGATGAAAATATATTTTGTTTACATTGCCAGCAACGGCTGAAGGAACTCGTTTCAATATCGGCAATTCTCTGGGTAACTTATTACTGGATATGTCTAACTATAATGAAGAACGTAACTGCAGCAGTTGCATATGTTGCACGGCCTTAGAATGCTTATTTTCCATTTCACTTGCATTACACTGATTTAACCAACTTGGGATCTTGTGAATTCAGTACTCAAAGATTTGCTCAATTATTGAAGAAATTGTTCTGAAGTTAAACCCGTTTGCTGAGGTTGTTTTGTATGCAATAGTGAGAGGAATTCAGTATTCAAGGATTTGCTCCAAATTCCTGATTGCTGCAGAAATGCCCTTGAAATATTTATGAGGAAAGTTTATGCAATAAAACTTTCAGAATTATAATCTCATCAACTACATGTAAAAGCAATAGCCAAGAAGACAAAAAATAAAGAATTGAAAACAAACATAGTAAATCCATGTTTCCTGATGTAATTTGACGTCAATGCTACAAAGAATCCCTCTTAACCCATTTTCATCTCCATCAATGAAAGAATCGCCCAAAACACAAACTAAAAAAAAAGGCTCTCCATGTATCATCTCTCCCCTTCAGAAGAAAGCCATCCCCACCAAACTTCTCAACACCACTATCAAACCGCCCCTGAAACTTGTAGCACCGCTTGTTTGAGCCACTGCTGGATCATCAAATTCTGCCGGAGAAATACCGGAAATGTCGAGATGATAACACAACTACAATCAGCTTCTGACCTTCTCACAATTACCCTTGACTCCACTGGTGAAATAGAATGGCCCTGATCGGTCAAGCTTCACCTTGGTGTTCCCGTCCTTGTATTCTGCAACTGGGCTTGTTATGTTGCAGCTCACGTAATCTTCCTTAGTTACTTCCATTACTGAATCCTTCTGAGCATCATATTTCCACACTGTAGAACATGAAAAAGAAAAAAAAAAATCAAATTAAAGACTGGTAGACAAGCACAGAAAGAAAACCCAGATGCTTAAAAGCTTGGAAAGGTCTGGAGAATTGAATGGACAAGTTACCAAGAGAATCGCAGATTTTGAAACGAGTTCCTTTGGCCCATCGATTTAGAGACTCAACTTGAGAGGATGGGATCTTCCATGCGTCTTTCTTGCCTCCAACTAAGACATCTTTAACTTCTGAGAAGCTCAAGAACGAACTACAAGAACCAAAGAAGAGGACAGAGCCCTTGAGAAAGCCATGAATGTTTGCACAGATGAGAGCTTCGAGGCTTCTGTTCTGTGTTGACTAACAACGAGAGAGAGAGGGAGGGAGGTAGGGGTAGAGAGAGAGAGAGAGAGCAGTGAGAGAGATGATTGTGATATGGCCTGGGTCGTCTATTGATTTACAATCTAACGAGGCTCGAACGCGGGATTTTTGAAATTTTCGGAGATTCAAACGACGCAGTCTTAATAACGGATGGTCGTTTCCGTTAGGCATATATTGCCGTTTCGGTTAGTTGCTCAAACGGAAAGGCTCCACTTTAAGTGGACAGATGGCAAGATCCCGTAAAGGCTCTATTGCGGACTGCAGATAGAGCCTCTACAGGATCTCATCTGGATTTGAACGGCTGTGTGAGGGAGCGAATCTGATTGTACCCTCAGATCTTTTCCAAGAAACCTCTTATGAAAACGATGTTCTGTTAATCATTTTGCCTCTTTCCTGTCAGCTTTTGACCTGGTGACATCCGTCAATCAATCTAAGAGTACAAACCTAGGGCCGGCATTTCGGTCTCCCAAGTACCCAGTTAACGTAGAAGAAACGTGCAGAATAGGATCGGTATAATTAAATACAAAGTTGTGTGGGAACAAGCTCAAGAAGTGGAATCTGCAGCTGTGTGAACACAGGAGAAGAAGAAGACGACGACAAAGCTGCAGGCCCACGAATGCAATTTATACAAATTAAATCAGTTTTCCATTTTGGGATGATGACAACATAAAGACACGCAAATCTGGGAAATTCAAGGCTTATATCATCATCGCATACGCGTGCGTCCGAGGCACACGAGGAGGAAAAGGATCGATGGAAAAGGAAGGTTCTTCGAAAACTGCAAATGATACGTGCATGGCCGCCCCTCGTTTGCAGCTTCTGTTGGTATTCCTCCTGTATCATGATGGCTCATGTGAGAACGCGTTGATCTTCTTTAATTAACGTAAGCATAGAGGATTCAGACTTGGACTCCAAGCAAATATAATAGCGTTGATGAGCCCGGAAAACAGGACTAAAATAAATATGGAAAATTGAGATTTGGAATTCAATACAATCAGATTTGCGTATAATAAACAATCTTGGTTAAATTGTTTGGTATGCATATATAATCATGTTAAGGTTTAGATCAACCTCTGCCACTGTCATGCCTATAGGCAGCTGGTTACGAATAAGATTATGAGACAGGGTTTGTTATGGGGTAAACCCTTATGGGTATGTTTAAGGGTTTGTCAAACCCCGCAACAGTCAGGAATATAATTAAATATGTAACGTTCACCCTTATTATCAGCTTAAGCTTTTGGCAATATGGTATAAATTTAAGCAATTAACTTTATAAAGGTAACATTGTATAAATTTGTAAAAATTCAATAGAAGTTAGTTAAAACATTTAGCTATCACTTCTTGTTATGACTAACAAAATCAAAAGCAAGGTGATGGCTATTTTCAGTATTTTGAAAACGTGCAGGGAGAAATCTCTAGTTTTTTCAAGCCTAAAAGTTTTATTTAAAAAGAAGAAGAAAAATGAAAATTCTTCTAGTTTACGTCCTTAACTTAAACTAAAACTTTTCCTTCATTTGTTTTTCAGTTTTTTTTTTTTTTTTTTGGCACGCAATTATGCTAAGAAGATGACCGCGTATACTGGGTATGGAGTCAACGAACGTTACCAAAAAAAACAAAAAAGTATGGAGTCAACGAAGCTGGGTCCAAACGAGTTAACTTCAATCCAAATTCCAAGGCTGCAGCTTCTTCGCTCTGGTCTATATATACCCGACCCCTCCGAGGGCTCCCTAAACATCAAGCATCGATCCAAAGCAAGAGAGACAAACCCCAAAGTTGCTTTCTTCTTCCCTCCTCCCACCCCGAATCACAGGAAAACGAAGAACAGCAAGAAGAAGCATTTTCTGAATTTTTCTTCCTATATTCCGAAACTCAGATTGAGAAATTTTAATGCCGAGAAAAGGACTGCGGAGTATCTTCTCCTTTTCTTCCAAGACCTCATCGTCTTCATGTCCTTCACCCTTGCGATCCGCTCCTTCCAGTCCCCTCCGCACCTTCTCCGAATCGATGATGGAAGAAAATCTCGAAATCGCAAGCTCGATTATCACTAAATGGGATCCCAATGGTTCTACCTATGCTAAGGTCACATCGCTCTTCCATGAAAGCCGAAGAGAAGCCTTCGAGTTTATCAAATGCGTCAGGAACCTACAGAAAGCTATGCATTTCTTCGTTTCTGAGAATTCGAGCTCCGAGAAGCTCATTCGCGCTCAGAACTTGATGCAGACCGCTATGAAAAGGCTCGAGAAAGAATTCTATCAGATTCTCTCCGCCAATCGGGATCATCTGGATCCTGAATCTGTCTCGCTTCGATCGTCCGTCACGTCTGCGAGATCGAGCGTTTCGAGTTACGAAGATGCTGCCGGATCGGAAGACGAAATTCAGGAGGCCGGTGAATCTATCTCTGAAGTTGAGCAAGTGTCGTCCCAGGCCATGTCGGACCTCAAATATATTGCTGATTGTATGATTTCGTCCGGTTATGGTAAAGAGTGCGTCAAGATCTACAAAATTATCAGAAAGTCGATCGTCGACGAAGGCATCTATCGCCTTGGAGTTGAGCGGTGGAGTTCTTCTAAGATTCAGAAAATGGATTGGGAAGTTCTCGAGCTCAAGATCAAATATTGGCTGAACGCCGTGAAGGTCGCCGTCAAGACGCTCTTCTACGGCGAGAGGATTCTTTGTGACCACGTCTTTTCCTCCTCGCCGTCAATCAGCGAATCTGTTTTCTCGGAGATCTCAAAAGAAGGAGCTCTCATTCTCTTTTCATTCCCCGAATCTGTCTCGAAGACCAAGAAATCTCCAGAGAAGATGTTCCGTATACTCGACCTGTACGAGGCCATCTCCGGCCTCTGGCAGGAGATCGAATCAATCTTCGCCCTTGAATCAACAATCACGGTAAGATCACAAGCACTCACCTCACTCCTGAGACTCGGTGAGGCGGTGCGGACGACGCTA
This sequence comes from Buxus sempervirens, assembly GCA_947561395.2. Classification (NCBI taxonomy): domain Eukaryota; kingdom Viridiplantae; phylum Streptophyta; class Magnoliopsida; order Buxales; family Buxaceae; genus Buxus; species Buxus sempervirens. Next base: position 56,477,098 of record OX387183.1, on the reverse strand, counting down.
TCGGACTTCGAATCGGCAATTCAGAAGGACTCGTCGAAATCTCCCATTCCGGGCGGCGGACTCCATCCTCTGACCGGATACGTCATGAATTACATAGTCTTTCTCGGCGATTACAGAGGAATTCTCTCCGATATTATTGTAGATTGGCCCTCGCCGGTGCAAGCCCCGCTGCCGGAATCTTACTTACCGAGTCTGAGCTCCGAAGACGATATGACGTCGCCCATTTCCGTCCAAATTGCTTGGATCGTACTCGTTCTCCTCTGCAAGCTCGACGTCAAGGCCGAGCTGTACAAAGATGTCTCCTTGTCTTATCTTTTCCTGGCGAACAATCTCCAGTACGTGATCGAGAAGGTCCGTTCGTCCAATCTCCTGTCCCTCCTCGGCGACGATTGGATATCGAAGCACGAACTTAAGTTGAAACAGTACGCAGTGAACTACGAGCGAATGGGTTGGAGCAAGGTCTACGCGACGTTGCCGGGAAATCCGAGGGCCATGATTTCGGTCGAGGAGGCGAAGGAGTGCTTCAGAAGATTCAACTCGGAATTCGAACAAGCGTATCGGAAGCAGAGTTCCTGGGTCGTACCGGACGGAAAGCTCCGGGACGAGATTAAAATGTCCATCGCCAGGAAACTCGTGCCGGCATATCGGGTTTTCTACGACAAGTATCGGGTAACTTTGAGGAGAGAAAGGAATTTGGATGTTTTGATCAAGTTTGCCCCCGACGATCTGGACAATTACCTGTCGGACTTGCTTTACGGGACGACTGTTTCCGGAAGCACTTCGTCGTCCTCTTCTCCGCGTCAGCGAGGTCGGCGGTCCCACTGAGAGCCTCGGGTGAGACAGTCGGACATTTTTGGCGTTTGATCGCCGGCGCTTCGGCAGTTTTCTGTATGTACTTGTTTGTATGTATGCACAAAATTGAAGAGTTTGTAAACATATATGGCGACTGGTTGTAAAGGAAATTTGAATCTTAAAATAAAGATTATGGTTAAGAAGGGAATTTGATTGATTGCCTATGCATACCTAACCCACATATAAACCACTTTTTAAACACACAAGAATCATAAAATAAATAATTTGGATACTAGACAATGATATAGAGATATAATATCCATCAACATAAAACAAAAATTGTCTGTAGCTAAACACCTGTAAACAGAAAGGGAAAAAAATGGAGGAATAAATAAGGGGAATTGAATATACATTGAGCTAAGTCTGCTCCACAACCAGAGTCTGCTCTGGGGGCCTTGAAACTGGTTGCCATCCAGTACATTGTTGGAGAGACTCTTTTAGAGCATCCGATGGAGCTTCCATTGTCCATGTTGGGTAGTATTCAGTTGGATGGAAGATGCTTTCCTCGCTGAAACATGCCTGAGCTCCATTAAGGAACAAGTCCCCTTCAGACCTTATGCAGCCAGAGCTGGGCTCTTCTTGGTCTGCAGCCTAAGAACCATCACAATAGCAGAGGATACAATGTTATTATGTAAATACCCTGATGGAAACCCACTTTGGGTTGGGACTTGATGCACAGAAGCAATTTCAGTGTCCAGGAACTAACCCAAATGGAAAAATAAAATAACAGAACAAAAAATGGTTTTGTGTATGGTGTTTTGTTCATCCCGTGAGGATGTAAGGATGTGGTTCACTTTGGTTATTTATGCCCTGCAGATGGCAAAAACACTTGCAGACCATACAAAATGGTACTGCAACTCACACCAGGTAATCGCATGATTTGTGGTGCCTGATTGTGATTTAAAAGGCAAATAAAAAATCTTTCCAGTGCTTATACTTAAATGGGTAAACACCATAGGAGATGTGATAGACAAGATTGAAAGTTGAAAATTATGCTGTATTAGAGTGCAAGTTTGTGGATGTTAGCCCTGTTCTATTGTCATGCTATTAAAGAATTTTTGATATCCTAAGGTTGGGATTCCACATCCCCAGAATTTTAAAAGGCCATATACAAGAACTACTTGGTAGATGAAGTTTATGTGGCTGCCAAGTTTCAAGCTAGAGTTCACTGGTTTACATTTTCCTGCTTAACAGACCAGATAAGAAAGTAGATGTCTTTTGGAACACATTGAAAAGGAGAAAAAAAAAATGAAGCCTATTTTCCAATTTTTAAATTCGATAAGTTTGATACATTTATCACAACTCAACATTTAGATTGGATTATTGTTTCCACCCTGTATGAACTGTTATCCAGTTGGAAAGATCACTAAGTTTGAATGATAAATTTCCAGTCACCCATTACCTTATTAATCATTTACTTCTAAATAATTCTTTGTTTCATTAAAAAATAAATAAAATAAAGAGTATCAAAGGAACAAAAAACTTATAAAAAATCAGAAAATGAATCTTTGCCTAAGAATAAATAAATAAAGCATGATAGCAGCAATTTGGTTAGTCATCCAGAGATCAAGATTTTGTATGATTATTCAAGTCTGTTATATAGATTTGGTAGATTCTTGTCTGAACCACATACATAGATTTGATAAAGACATACTAACCATAAAGGGGAAAAAAGAACTAGGCCGGCAAATCAAGTGGTCACACTATACCAACCAAGCTGACTACAAGTTTCTAATATCCTATTCGTCTTAAAATCTACTGTGTAGCACTCTCCCATTCTTCTATTCTACAATTCATGATATTTATCCCTTGATGGTTGGTTCTGCATAGCAATCTCCTACATTCATATGCATAGATAAAACAGCACCTCTAAATGGCTTACCAAATCGTTTATTGGATGCACCTACATAAATATGGGTTTTACTAAATCATTTACTACCTTGTTGGAGTATGCACTGGAACTGTATCCTATTTTAATTTCAACTCATATCCCTCCCAATTTTTCATAATGAAATCAGCACATTTTCCTCCATGCAATCCTCTAGAATGATCACCAAAGAATTCATCTTTATACATGGTAGAAAACAAAAATTAAAGAAATTTACCTTTTCTGTAAGATACTTGAAGGCTACTTTCTTTTGTCCGGCTTCATATATATTGCACTGGGAGTATATCTAACAGCAATGCAAAAAGATTGAAAAGAAAAAAGGCTAGATCAAGAAAATTGTAGAATTACCAATTTGAAATAGATGCTTGTGTTAAAAGCATTTGTAAATGAAATTAAAACATGCTAAAAATCCACACTACCTTTGATTCTACACTAGCACAAACAGCGTATATACCCCAATTTCTGGTGTAATTGTTGTATAAATGAACCTTCCCAAATCTAACACGAGGGTGCCGTTGTCGAGTTCCATCAAAAAAGCAGTGGTGAATAGTCACACGAATGCATCTATCACCGGTATTACTGGGATCTGCTCCAATAAGCATCGCCTTGTTATGCTGTGAAAAGTGACACCTAGTGACAAAAATTAAAATTATCAGGACTAACTATAAACTTACAGGTAAGTTCAACTGTGTAAAATGGAAAGATAAAATCACCTAGAAACAGTAATGTCTGTGCTTTCACGAGATATATCTATTAATCCATCGTCAAAATCATGCAAGCTGCAGCGGTCTATCCATATGTGCCTCGAATTGGGTTTTATTTGAATAGCATCAACATCATGTCCTCTGCCACCATTGAACTCCAGATTGCAAATAATTACATGTTCACATTCATTGAGCCTCATTCCCTTTCCAGTGAGTGTAATCCTTTGGCCCCGGCCATCGATAGTCTTATAAGATGACACATTCAGGAATGATGAAAGTTCAATTGTGCCTGACACTTCAAAGACAATCCAGAGGGGTTCTTGTACTCGGCATCCCTCACGAAGTGAACCTGGCCCATCGTCTACAAACACAGAACAAGGCCATGAAGATTGTCATAGGTAGGTACCTAATTTACAGTAAAGAGGACATGCATAAAGACATCAATCAAACTGGTCATTAAAATTAAAACTTAATATTGAAATTAGCTGTAAAATATTAACAGCATAAGAGCCAGATTTTGGGATTAGACATTCCCAATTTGAAATCCACAGAAAACCTAGCAACAACACAAGAGCCAGATTTTTTTTAATAAAATTCACTGTCGGGATTAGTTAAGAACCCTCAAAATATAACTCAAATTGCAGACTTGTTTCTAACTATACATTCAAACACATGATGGGTTAATATCCCTCAATATGATCCGACAAAGGCGTAAGCTCAATGAACACTTCTAAGGCTTGCCTCTCGAAATCCCTGTTTTGTAACGCAAGATTATGCTCCAAATTCAATCCTTCACCAATTCTTCCATGATGTGAAGTGTAATCTGCGAAACTCTATTCAATACTTACTTTAAGTAGCGAATTATAGATTTCAGAAACCCAAATGAGATACAGAACAGCGAAACCAAAGCATCCAATTTGGCACCTGTTGCAACAAAATTCGAAGTACGAAACCGAAAACCAAGAATTTCATTCTTCTTGCTTTTAAACAGAAACACATTGACATCATAATAAAACAACCCTAAACCTAATATTGTCATCATGAAATGCCAAAAGAAATCAGGAAAAAAAAAATGGGGGATAAAAAGAAGACCTGATAACGTGGTAACGCGATAAAGCGGACCGTGAAGGCCGCCGACGGCAAATCGGCCAAAACCCTGGGCCTGTGCAGCCAGAGCTCTCAAGCTGCAGTCGACGTGAGCGTAAGACAGGAACGTCATATTGGTTATAGTTGCTGTGCAGGTGATCTCGGTGGGCGGTACTTGGATTTGGCGGGTTATATTTAAACTGAAACCAAACAAAACGGTACTGTGAAGAGGAAAAGAGCCGTTCCAACAGTTCCGACTCTTGCGAGTGTCGTTACAAACTTACAGCAATTGTAACATTCGTTCCCAATTAATGGCGAAGCTTCACATTACTTTAAACTTCTTAGAAACTGAAGCACTCGATGCTTACGTGCCTCCTTCCCCCTCTCTTAACAGTTACACCTTACACTCGCTTTTCAAACCGGATTTAGATCATTTAGAGTTAGACCCGTTAGAAAGTTCAACCGTATCAAATACTTCCTTGCCATGTGGGCAAACAACTTCAATAAAAGAAGGTAAAAAAAAATATTTAACTTTTCTTTCTTCTGCTTTGAAAATTGAAACTTTTCTTTTTTATTTATTTTATCAAGTTGTTTGCTCATGTGACAAGCAACTATTAGATAGATGATCTCATTCCTGTCAAACCAGCAGCCTGCTGGCCCTGCCTCCATCCCATTCAATAAATAAAAAATACAAAATGTAAATTAAAAAAATGATAATCTAAAGGACATTTATGTAAAAAAATGTCAATAAAAAATAAATTTTATTGATAAAGAATTATTATCTTAAAATTAAATAGGAAAAATACTTCCAAACTTGAAGCTTGGGCCGGTTCTTGATTTAAATTCCCGTACTCTCTACTTATCAATTTGGGTAAATTACACTTAACTCCCTTGAGGTATGCTATAATTACACTTACCTCCCTTGAGGTTTCTGAAATAACACTTTCTCCCTTGAGATTTGTGTATGGGTCAAAATAACACTCTTTCATTGAAGTTTCCGTCAAAACAGTAGTGATAGTTAGTAAAATAATTTGAACTGGACAAGATTACCCCCATTTAAGTTAAATGATAGTTATGCCTTAAGCCATTAAAATTTTTGTTCTCATCTTTATGAAGGGGTTCTTGTCCAGTTAAAATTATTTTACTAACTATCACTATTGTTTTGACGGAAAACTTTAATGAAAAAGTGTTATTTTGACCCATACACAAATCTCAAGGGGGGAAAGTGTTATTTCAGAAACCTCAAGGGAGGTAAGTGTAATTATAGCATACCTCAAGGGAGGTAAGTGTAATTTACCCTATCAATTTTGATGCTTGAGGAATTTAATATAAAAGCAAATTTACAATTAAGATGCTAAAGAATCTAATCTTGAAGGCTTTAGAATATGAAAGAGAGTAGAAGATGAGTGTAGTTTAAAATGAGAAGGTTTAAGGCTGTTTATAGGCATTTTTAATTGGCTTTTTCCACTTTTATTCTTAAATGTGACTGTTATTTAGCAATTCTAAGAGCTACCAATTTAACCTTCTAAACTAGGTCTTTTTTTTTTTTTTTTTTTTACTTTTAGGCGGATAAAATTGGAGGAGAAGGCTTTTGAAGGCCTTTTATTACAAAAAAAAATTTTAAATATATTCTTAATGCATCACGCATGCTCGAATGTAGGCTGACTTGGCATGCACATGACTATGCTGTGCCTAAATGGGCCATTGGCTCGCATGTTCTAGCCCACACTTCATATCCAGATCTTATAAGCCTGTCATGCCTGTCCTACACGCGGGCTACCAGCCCATTAAACATCCCACACTTCATAGCCATCTAAGATCCAAAGGGAAGGTAGTTTAGGGCTGTAAATGTGACTCCCATTAGGATTAAATATCCGATTAAGATTCCCATTAATCCGATCAAGTTTAACCATATTTGAATCTGATTAACGGATCCACCATAGAGGTTATTGTGTTAGAATCCGAATATATTTATGAAATCCGTACTCGAATCCGATTAAATAGGTCCCTTTTTTTTTTATTTAAAAAGTCTGCTAAATAACACATCAATTCTATTATAGTTTCTTAAATTAGTTAGTCACCTTTCAGCATGTTTAAAAATTACAAACACATATGTGAAAACCCTAATTCGAAATCCTACTATAAACGGATCTATTTTTTCAGATCCGAATTTGACCAGAAAAACAGTTAACCATGGTTTGAGTGACACCTCCCTGAATCCAACGTTCAATGCTACCGAGTTCATGACAAGCTTCAAGCGTAGAAGACTAACTGGACGAGTGTAACTACTGACCAATATGGAGTGGCGGGATTAAATGTGATCTGTACGTACCAAAACCCTGACATCGTCCCTTGGCTGTAGTTAATTACAACTTCTTGGCAGTCGACTGTCGATCGGTTGATGACCAGCATAAATGAAACCATAAAATGCTTCCCCTACCTTCGTTCGTTGCAATCCCTTCAAGTTTTTTTTTTCGTTGCAATCCCTTTAAGAAGAACAAAAATAAATAGACCTCTTTAAAAATTAACTTTTTAAGATTTCCTCATGTTTCTACACTTTCCTTTTTCATGTTTCACTTAATAATTTCCGATGTGGCTTTCAAAGAATAATAAGAAAACTTAGTTACCAACTGTGAAGAAGGTGAGACTGGTGAGTTGAGCCAAGCTGTCACTTATGCTTATAAAGTTTGGGGAAGGACTATGCCCCCTGAAGCTCATTAAATTTTGGGAAACATATCCGCAAGAGAATCTTCTTGCATGCATGGTATCCATAATAACACCCATTGATTAATAGGCCCTACCTCTATTTGCAGAAGAGGGAAACTTTTCAAAAAATAACTTACATTAAGGTAATATACACTTTCATAATCTCAGTAGTCTGAGTTCGCCTTTCCCTTACTTAAAATATCATTCCGTTTTTGTTTTTTTCCTACCAATCAATGATATTTCAAGTATCTCACATACAATTCACATCCTGAAGTTGCTCTATCTGCAACCCTTAAGTGAAGCCTCCACAAGATGCAAACACGTATCCTGTGGATACAAACACGCAACTCACAATTTTTAATCACATGACACGTGTTTACATCATGTTGAGACTTCACTTTAAAGGCTGCAGATAGAGCCACCACAGAAAGTGATCCGACATACATACAGGAAACCTAAATATTATTTTGACTTATCCCACATATGAGAAAACCTAAATATTATTTTGCTTTGTTTCTATTGAATAATATTTAAAAGTATCCCACATATTATTTTATATATTTGCTACTGAATAATATTTGAATTATCTCAATGTCAACAAACCCAGATACATATCAACAGGTTATTTTTCTACCGAATGATAAATATTTCAAATAAGGGGAAGGACAAAATTTAACTTTTGAGATTATATATCTACAATGTTCATTGCCTTAATCAAAATTATTTGTAAGAAGTCAATAATATTTTATCTTTAATTATGAACAACATGGAGCTATAAGTTCATCATAAAATAAAGCAAGTGAACCAGCTTTCATTGTAATTTAGATTGGCTGAGGCTTGTCAAATAGACGAGAGTTTTTCAAAACTCAAGCTCGACTGACGAGACTTACCATCAATCTCAAGCTTTGTTTCCTGCTTGATAGACACTGGCTAGACAGCCCTAGTTGTCGTCGGCCAAGATTCGTCATGTCCCGTCTCCGTCTACTATTTTTCAATCGTAAAAGTGCAATTAAAGACCTGAGAAGCCATTAGAAGCACCGTTCCAATTCACCTTTCGCCACATTAACGACTTTGTAACTAATCAACCTCAACAAAAGAAATAAAGAGTAAAGACTGCGACCTAACTGACGTACGAGCTGGTGGAAAATTTAAAACACGCCCAGCCTGTTCACGTCAGTATAGAACCACGGCCTGACCTTTGGAGGATTCGGTCTCTTTCGATGAATGCTCGACCTTGAAGTGCTGTAAATGGTTTTTTACGCCGACGCCAACCCAACAGTTAGGTGGGAGTCGGTGGCATGGAGATTGAAATGACAATCATCTCCCTTCCCCATATAATGGTTATCATGGAGACTCTGTCAACAGACAGAAGAACAGAAAAAGAGAGAAAAAACTACTCCCATCTATCTATCTTTCTCTCTCTCTCTCTCAGTTGCTGATCTCCATTAATGGAGGCTCTTATGGTACTGTGCGCTGTGTTTCCTCTCCTCGCCCTCTTCTTCCTCTCCTGGAAGTTCCTTCACCAATGGAGACACCAAGGCTGCTACATAATAGCTTATGAGTGCTATAAGCCCAGTGATGATAGAAAGGTCGACACCGACTTCTGCAGCAAAATTATGATGCGAACCAAGAACTTAGGTCATGAGGAATTCAAGTTTCTTCTGAAGACCACCGTCAGTTCCGGCATTGGTGAAGAATCTTACGCGCCCAGAAATGTTATCTCCGGACGAGAAGAATCTCCCACTCTCGAAGATGGGCTCTTAGAAATAGAGGAGTTCTTCAGCGAGTCCATAGCCAGGCTCTTCACCAAGACAGGAGTCTCCCCATCTGAGATCGACATACTTGTGGTGAACATATCGATGTTCTCTCCTACACCCTCCTTCACTGCCAGGATTATCAACCAGTACAAGATGAGGGAGGACATTAAAGCGTACAACCTCTCCGGGAT